>VDFB02072991.1:0-30293 GCA_007258455.2 Sequoia sempervirens
TTTTTTCCCCACAAATTAAAATATATGAATAATTTAAAATGGTACTTTTTAAATCTTTAATTTATAACCTAAGCCACCTTAGGTAAAGAAGCCTTTGGGGTGTTATGTATTTTGTGAAATTCAATTCATTATGTTGTTTCATTATGTTGTTGGAAAGATATAAGGATGCTTATTATTTTAAGTATTCTAGAAATCTTATTGCATACAACTTTAATGTGTAAAATAATAGTAAATGAGGTCTTCAAGAGTTCTTTAACACTTTATTTATTATGAAAAGATAATTTGACTTGTTGAAAATCTCTAGAAATTTGCTTGTGAAGGGGTCTTAAAGAGTCCTTTACATTTTGATTGTTAGGAAGACATACTTTATCTATTTAAAATCTTTAAAAATTGTTTGTGAAGGGATCTAAAAAATTAGTTAGGAAGATATAAGTTGACATATTTAGAATTTTTCAAAATTACTTGTGATTATTCTTCTTCTTCTTCTTAAAAATTATTAATAAATATTTAAGCAATAGAATCTCTACCATAAATTTCAAATTTTGAAATATTATAAGTTCTTTATAGTAATTTTGATAATTTCAAAGATGATTAAATGGTTTAAGTTTTACTAATTTATTGAAGTCTACTGCGAATGTTTTCTTTATCAATTCTTGTGATAGATTTTGTATTTATTAAAATTTTCTTGGATCAATAACTTAGGGCCTCTCATTTTCTGTTGAGGTGCTCTATAACTTAGCTGCAAGTTCTTTTGGTGACTAGTCTATCTTTTTTTCAGGTATGGCTCATTTTCCAACACCTCATTTGAATCCCACTGTAGATGTTCAGAGATCTCAGATTGGTGTAGCTTTGGTACAATGTTAAACTTTTCGTGGACTAGTTAGAATCTAACTTAAGACCTTCCATTTGCTGGTGGAGTGTTCTACCATTAAATTACCAACCCTAATAATAATCACTCTGCCTTCAGTGCAAATTTTGAACTCATTTTCTCAATATTACTTTTAACATTTAAATCTATTATAAAGTCAAACTCCATTAACCGACTTTGCTGTTCCGGTTTTATATTATAGCATAATCCATATGCTACTTTTTGAAAAGATGTGAAATATAGGAAGATACCAAATCATTGAAACTCCATTGACTGACATTCCTACTCACTTCATATGACATGTATTGTTTAAAATATAGAAAGATACTAAATTGCTTGTCAAGGTAAATGACTATTTAATTTTTCTAGTTCATGCTGGGAATCACAACAACAATTATTAACTTTGAACTATTTATGTTCTTTTTGCTTTGCTTTCTTAATTATAACCTAATGTAGAAATCATAGGAGCATAATAAAGTGATTTATAACTTAATGTAGAAGCCATTTCCTTTTATGTTTTTTCTTCACTTAAAATTCAACGACGTGTGAAACAAGATTTTAAGATCACAGTTGATCATTCTGATGCCGGTTTATCATTGCAGTGAGGAAGTTGCTTTCCTTTTTAAATTGTCATTAAGAAAAGGTGCACGGTGAGATATTTTAAGCTCTTACAATCCAAAAGGAGTTGGCTATCCAAATATGATATACAAGGAACAAGGTACAATAAATTGGGATGGAGCCTTGCATAATATATTTGGCTTCATAAAATCTTTTCTATTTTATGATTTTTCTTAGGTAATGTGTACGGATTGATTAAGGGATTTAATGAGAAATATTATAGCATAATTAATATTATTAAATATTACTACATGATTTTTTTTGTTGGGAATAGAATAAATAAAAATAATCAATATAAAATTATGGTGTTTTAATAACTTTCTTTTTCTAGAATCTTATTGATTGATATGAATATATTCATGTTTTTTGAGATAATATATAAAGATTGAATAAATTTTTTATGTTAAGTATGGTCAGATGTTCGTCACAATCATTATGCAATTTTGATTGAAAGAAGAATAAATAGAAAGAATCAACATAAAATTGTTGTTTTCCTATTGTCTTAAAGACTTATATGGTTAGAAATTTGCTCTCCACTTTCCTTTTGCAATCTTATTGATTGAGATGAATATAACATTAGAACAATTTAAAAAATATATTCATGAAAAAAATTGGGTGAATACATTTTTTTATAAGATATTTAATTTTCTTTAGTCTCAATCACATTGTCTAAACATATTACATTGTATAAATTGCTGGTCACATTTTTGTTGACCACTTCCTAATTTACATTTTTTGTTTGTTGTCTATTGGACTTTGCATATAAAAAATGAGAATAAAGTTTCAATATACTTGGTTATTCCTTCCTCTACCCTTAGGTATAGAAAAAAAAATCTTCCTAATGTATGAGGTGTTTACGATGCTTTGGTTGTATGTTCACTACCGTAGTAATGAATATATTCATGCCTTTTTTTGGTAATATTTATGGATTGAATAGAGATTTTATTACAAGTATGAGAACATGTCTGTTGTGCCTATAACACACATGCCTCATTTAGAGTGGGGACCCCTTATTCCCTTTTCGCCTTCGTCAAGTCATTTTGGCCTTTTCCTCGTTTTGTGTGCCCCTATTTCTAAGCTTAGGTTGGTCACATGCAACAAAGTCACCAAATCCTTAATGACCAAAATCACCCACCCTAAAATTTACTAAGTATTTTGGCTATGCAGATTTGGACCTATGGGTTTCCCTTTTCCTTTTGGCGTTGCGTTTGCCAAACCTCATGGGCCCACATTTGTGGGTCTCCCTTAGAGAAAGACTATCATTACCTCACCGCTAAGTTATTGATGGACCCAACCATCCACCCGCATTGCAGGTTCCACATGGTCTCTTGAATGGTCATTCCAAGTCAGGTTTCTGTAACCCTATCGGTCGAGCTGTCGCCATATTGGGAATTAAATGTGCATCATAAATGTTGTTTTTCCTATAAATAGAAGCTATAAACCTATCATTTTCACCCTTGGCTTTCGCGATTTCAATGGAGAATGAGGAGCTCTCACCTGCATGAAACTTCCAATTGGATTTGAGCTAAGTTTCCTTCAGATTTCTGCATGGATTCCAAGTAGGTCTATGTTCAAACTTTTGAAAATTGCTTATTTTCATGAATTACGGTTACCAAATGCTGAAACCTTTAAAAATCAAGCCCTATTTTACCCCAACCATCTCGCCCAACCTCTGCGATCCATGACTCTGCATGGGAAATTTGCATTGAACATTCTAAAAACCCACAGTGTTGGCCTAAATACTATTCTTGCACCCTTGCGGAATCCGGATTCTCCATCGTCATTCATGTGGAAGATAAAATCCTATGGCCCACACCATCACCATTTCTATCTTGAATATCATGGGAAAATATCAAAGAAATGAAAAAGCCCTCGGTCCTACATGGGAAATCCCATGTGGGACTCTGCTTACAAATGACCCCTATCTCATTGTCGTTCCTTAACAACAGAACCCTAATGCTGCTCCATGCTACACACTCCACTTGCATGATTGTCGTTGAGTGAACTAAGCCCAACACTTGAAAATTGACTAAATCCAAACTGACTTACAGATCACTACATACTGTTGGCCATCCTTCACTTTCTATTGTTTAGCAAAAAATTCACCTCATCTACCTGCAGTGTGGTCTTCGTGCCCTCCATCACCTCCTCTGTCTTCAGAAGTCTACTAAAAAAATGCTATGTGAAAGCTGCATGCAGCTAAACCTCTGTGGGTGGCTACATGTAGGTGGCCCTCACTCCATCACCATTCCTTAACAGCCAAGTGCCTGTGTCTTCTCGTGTTGTGGACTCCATAGGATGACCTTCCTTCCCTCAAAATTTTGAAGCCTCTCGGCACATAACTAAAGTTTGAACCCTATTCGCAGGTTCACCTATGCAGACTACCACATGCAGATTGTCATCCCTTCGAAGCCATTCTTCAAATGGAAAACACTTAGTGCCTTCCTCGTAGTTTACTTCCACATTTTTGAAGTCGACGAAACTCTAAGGTATGCACCTGACATCCAAATCACCCGCGAGTTCTGCAGTGTAGACTTTCACATGCAGATCACTGTCCCCTAAACACCACTATGTAACAGCCAAACTTCAATGCCTTTCAACTTCATGGCCCTTGCATCCTCCAAACCTGCAAGTGCCTCATCTAATGACTTCAACTATATCATGGTCTGTTTCCACACATACTTAATCATTCCTTAGGGGATCTTCCTTCCAAATAAGCAATGCGGGGATCTCATTATGGACGACCGTCTATGGTTCTCCATGCCCCTAGCACCGTCCTGCATCTAATTTCTCTTGACGGATTTTTCCTGGGAGAAACTCGCACTCTTGAGCCTGCATTTTCCTAAAAGACACTAATAAGCCTAGATGATTAATAGTGATGAATTTTATGATATTTTAAGGATGTATAAATGGATCTAACCTTGGTTTTACAAGATCTAACTAATGATTACCTCTTTAATATGTAAAAAAATTAAGTTGCACTCTAAATTCGTAGGATTTATGGAACCTACTAAGGGATCATCAGTAAAGCCCACCGGAAATGTAGACAAGGGAAAGAAGCCTACAAGAATTTTGAGGGGAAAAGAGAAAAAAGAACAAATGAAGTACCAGTTCCACGAGGTGGAGTGCACCTCCAAGCTCGCCTCCACCTGGTACACAATGTCTAATACAGACTTGGGACATGTAAATATAGACAAATTCAGGCAAGGGTGATGGTCAAACCTACCATAGAGGATGCCTAGAGAATTAAATGAAGCAACCTTGCAAAGGTAGCTAGCTTCCCTCCTACACTAATTGCCATTGAATTAGTCATGGCCTATAGGGAAGTTTACCACTCCAATAGAAAAATAATTGACCATGATGGAAGAGTACTAGCACACTTGTCAGCCAAGAATATTGGCAGGACATTTGGCATTCCTACATTTGATGAAATGGAAGAGGTTGAGAAGGAATTCAATTAGAATGTATGGAAAAAAGACCCATTGGGATGCAAGAGAATGATCAACTAGCATTGGTTGAAAGAAACAAGGGGAAATACCAACAAAGTTCCTAAAAATCTATTCAGAAGTGACTTCTTTCAAGAATACCATGATCTAGTTACTCTCCTAGGCAAGGTAATGGGCCTTCCAACTGCTTCCTTCTTCGAGGAATGAATGTTCTACTTTGTTGAGGAGATCATCCAAGGTAAAACTAAATTTCACTAGGAAAAGATGATCACTGATAACATGCACAACCAACTGATGATGGTGAAGAGAACCTCTCAATTTTACATGACATCATATCTAGTATACCTCCTTGCAGAGAAATTACCATACAAGGTACTCTTCTGTGTGGGCCTGATAGGAACAAAGAAAGGAGAGCTTAAAGTTTATGACTTCTATCCTCAACTAAAATATAGAAACTTCAAGAAAGAATACAAAAGAGTAAATAATGCCTTCATTGGGCACATAATCAGGCTCCTAGGAGGAGATTTCGAGGGGAGGGTGTCGCATAGCACAAAGGCCTTTATCAAGGGATTTGGGTATCTGTTTATCTAATTCCTGAAGTTTTCCTACATCAGAGCTGAAGGGTTCTCAGGAAGACCCTACCAGTTACTACGCTATCCCAATGATTGGATCATCTTGTTAGAGGTCTCTCGGTAGTTATAGAACGCACACACAAGATTGAGTGACAAGAAACGAGCTGGGATTCCATATCCCTTGACCTTTAGATAAGCAATGCATTCCTGTCCTACTGCCAAATGTGCCAAATATTTAGATAAGGAGTTGGTAGAGTATAACCTGGACCCCCATACTAATAGAGGAAGAATGGACGCTCATGGCAAGTTGAAGAAGTGGGTTGGAAGAGGATGACAATATTATTGATGATATCTATACAATGTTGTGGCCAACTTACCCCTATCTATCATTGATTGGAATGAAGAAGAGGTCACCAACCTTGACATCCTCACCAGGCCTATTAAAAACATAACAAGGAAATGGGTAGATGCACAAATTTCTCAAATCAAAGAGTAAGGCACAAAGCTAATGTATGGCGAGCTCAAAGATGAGATCGAGAGTGAGATTAATAGTGGTGCCATCGCTAGATCCTCAAGTGAAGCTCCCAAGTCCCCACTAGTCGCAAGGTCTATAAAGAGGAAGGATGCACCCGAGCATAAGCTTAAACAAAAGGTGTATTCCACGAAGTCAAATGAGGGGCAATTGCCTAAAAGGGCGAAGAGAATGGGGAAATTTGTACTTGAGATTCCTACCATTTAGGAGGAGGAACCTCAACATGGAGAAGAAGAAGAAACCCAAAAAACCATTGAGCAATGAGAACATCTTTGATCTAGCCATGGTCTATAGAATCTACTCCATTAACGGAAAGGAGTAGTGATCTTTTAGTGAAGCTTTGTTCAAATCCTTGAAATCCATGAAGAGCCGAATATCACCATTCTTTTTTTGCATTGGTACAAGATTGGATACCTAGATGGAATATTTGATTTGGTATATGATCCTTGATTCAATTAATTTGGTGAGCTCTTGTGCCATCAATGCTTTGACCTTCGGATTGACTGGCCTTTTTTTTTTTCAGATGGGCTTTGAGCCTTCGGCCAAGTTAATATTATGCTGAATTATGCTTGGATCGTATCCTCTAAGATCATCATAGGTCCAAACCATGACCTCGTCATATCTAGAACATAGCCCTTTCAGTCTCTCTTTTTCCTTCTATGGAATGTCTCTTATTACTTTTAACTTTCTACCATTTTCAACATCAAGATCTTCATAGTCTTTTGCATCAGCAGTGAATCTTTATTTTCTATCCCTCACACCCTAGTTGTCAAAAATATTTTCAAGAGAAATCAAACCTTGCGAGAGCTTATTTCCCTTTAATTGGATCACTTTCCCTTTCATAGCTATTCTAGCTTTGGACTGCGAATGGCTAGAAGTTTTTTCTAATTTTTGTAAAAAAGTGGCAATCTAAACATTGTCCTCAAAAACCTACCAGTTCTAATCATTGTTAGGAATTGACAGTTAGACAATGATCTACACTTCATTCAATTTTGTTGCTGATTTATAAATTGGTTCAAATTGTGAACCAATCAAAGCCATTGGATCAACAACACTATTCTGGGACCGCAAAATAGCCTGTATGTTAAAATCTTCAAAGCTCTCAATCAAATCCCATTCTCTGTGTCTATAAGACTTCATTCTTACATTTTTGGCAACCGCTTGCCCACAAACTTGGCTTACAACCAACTCTGAGTCTCTAAACACTTGTACTTTTTTCACACCCATCTATTCTATGAGAAACAAACCATGGAGAGAGGACTCATACTTAAAATCATTGTTTGAGCATTGGAACTAGAAGTGAAAAGCTTTGAGGGTCTTTGATCCAGTTGGGGATACCTATTGAACACCTACTCTGGAACCGACCTTGTATGTTGTACTATCAAAATATAACATCCATAGATTGTTGTTTCCTGGTTTGTTAGGCTCTTCTTTTTCTTTCACTAATTTTGGGAAGACTTGGTCATCGTCGAAGATCACATAGTTTCCCAATCCGATACCATGGAAAATCCCAAATGGGTTGGATTCGATAAATTGGTTGAGGAGGACCTCCTCTTTGGGGGTTTTGATCACTTGTGTCCTCCTCATCTTCTAGCATTTCTACACAATACGTCTCCCTTTTTGAGAAGGAGGTATGCACTGCTTCAAAACATAGGACCACATTGGCTGCTATATGTTCTAGGTGCATGGATTTAGACAAAATCTTCATCTTTGCCCCATTCTTGGTCCGCAATATTAGATGAGACTAATTGAGCACTAAATATCCACCAAGCTTTGTTGTAAAGTCCCTTGAAAGGCACATCCCGAAGATTGGGGGAATTTCTATTACAACTATTTCTTGCCTGACCATTTGGCTTGGACATGAGAAGAGGGTTAAAGATAGATCCTTAATGCGACTGACGGTCAAGACCTTCTTCCCATCTAATTGCATAATCCCTTTCTCAAGAGGCTCATACTTGAGTTTTAGGGTGTTGGCTAGTTGTTTAGGCATGACCGTAGTACTAGCTCCCAAATCAATCATGTTATTGTGTAAAAGCTTATCTCCCACAATAAGTGTTAAAAAGATAGGTGTGGGCTTTGGTTTGCTTACCTCTTTCAAATTTTCATTGTTTGTGACATTCACATATGTCATGGCTCTTAAAGATTGGAGGTCCGACGCGGGCTCTTTGTCTCTAACTTGATCACATGGTGGAATCACATCCATCTGTGATATTTGTTCTTTTTTTAATGCATCTTGGAGCAATGTATTTTGTTTCAGAATTGATATAGCATCCCATAGAGATACATTAGTAGGTTTATTCTTCAACTATTCAACCATGTTGAGCATTCCAATTGGAAGGACCTTGGGTCTAAACGGTGGTATCTCTTTCATCTTCGGGAGAGGCCCATCCATTGTGGGTGAGTTCATTGATTTTTCTATCTCCTTCTCTAGCAATGGAAGAGTTTATGACTATTGAGTGGGTTGGTCCTGCATGAATTTCTTTACTTGTGGATGTGGTTGACATGACTATGGATGCTATGGAGCTTGTTGCACATATTCTCCAGTGAGCCTTCTTTTGCACCTTGTGTTGTAGTTAGATTGTACTTGTGGGGCACTAGTCATTGAGGCATCATTTGCAAATACCACATCTTCCACTTCCATCCAAGAGAAGAGCACTTGGTTTGGTGCAATATCTAGCTCTTGCTCTAAGGAATTTCCTTGTGTTTTCTCTATGAATCGGGCATTATCCATTTGGGGAGATTGATATTCTTCTATGTTTGAGAAAAACACCCACGCTTCTTTGCTCTGCTATCTTGAGCTATAGGTTTTTCCTTGGACAATTTTGAGGAATATGGCTATCATTGTACATGTGAAGCACCACACATTCTCATCCTCCACTAGGTTGTTCTAGCCTATGACTAAATATATGCTTGGACTGTTCCTGATGGTCTAAAGTGGAATGGTAACTTGGACTATTTGGTTTGCGGGTGTTGGTTGCTGACTTCCTCCTTTCGAAGCTCCTTGATATGCATTCTATTGATATAATGGCCTTCCTCCTTGATAGGGATGCATGGGATGCTTTAGAGGTGCTGCTTGTTGTCATCGGATGAGGATTAGCTCACTCACAAAAGGACCACATGAGGTTCTTCGTATCATTGACATCTGTTGCAAATGAAGAGGATCCCGATGTGCTTGGTTGCACACTGGGGTATATGTACATGGACATGGGTACAACCAATGTGGTCACTTGTAGAGCAGAGGAATTTGATGTTGCTTCTTCTTAGGGGCCACTAGATATTTCCATGAACATGAGCATCGATAGATATGGTGGAAGCTTCCTGACGTCGATCAGACTATTTTCTGCATGCACAACCAGATTGTATGTGTTGGGAAGAATATCTCCTCCCATAGATTGCACCATGACTGCGATATCTGAATTGAAATCCTTTGGATAAAACATGAATGCCATAGCGAATAGAGGCTTGGTAGTCATAGGAATCCTTTGCTAGGTTTTTTGAAACCTAGTGTTGAAGTCACTCATGGCCTCTTGTGGGGCCCTTTTGATGGTGATTAATTATTGTAGTAAAGAGGAGCGATCTCCCTTTTCTGAGAAGCGCTTGAACAACTTCTCTTTGATTTGGTCCCAAGAGAGGATAAAAATGAAAGCCAAAGAACTATATTAGTACTAGGCTTTTTATTTGAAAGATGCAACTAGTAACCTAGAGCAACATTCTCCTCCATGATGTTATGTACTCTATATACCTCCGCTATATCTTTGAGATGTTCGGAGGGGGTCTTAAAATCCTCCCCATAAAAAAATGGGATTTCCTTGAGAGCATTGGCGGGTATGGTGGGCCATACATCTAGGGGAGTATGTGGTTGTAGTGGACTATTGCTGTCCCAGGTTACAAAATTTATAGGAGTGGGGGTGCCTACATGAGCCATTGTAAACAAATTCCTATGGAAAGGGTAGATGGGTATTCTGATTTGGAAGGTTTAGCCTCTTAGTGGAGTAGATAAAGCTCTGGATTGTGGGCTAACACTTCTTACCCTATTGCTTCTTATAGGTGATACAAAACCTATAAGTCTTCTTCTCCTTGATATAGAGGCAGGTAATTTGGAGTGCAGGAAATGGCATCTTGAAGATGCTCTTGTTTGAACTCTGGGCATGAAATTTCTAGCCTCTTTTCTTGATCTAATTTAAAAGTAATATTTTTGACTTCTAATTAGACGTTTGAAAAACTTCGGTTCCACCGGGCATGCTAGAAAAATAGCTATTGATCATCAAAGCTTGTGGTTCTCTGACATCCTTATACGAAATTCAGTGAGTGGGGGACCAGTCTACGTCTCATTGAATGACCTCCGAGATTTTTATAGAAAGCCAACTCTTTTTTGTGTTTAGGGGAAAAGGGTAGAAATAAATGCAAATAAAACATAAAAATGATGATGCACCAAAGCTTTTACAATATTTCAAACCTTAACTATTCCTTATAAATGATATAATGGGGATAAAATGCCATCGACCCTTCATTGTTGG
Source organism: Sequoia sempervirens (assembly GCA_007258455.2). NCBI lineage: Eukaryota > Viridiplantae > Streptophyta > Pinopsida > Cupressales > Cupressaceae > Sequoia > Sequoia sempervirens. Next base: position 10,554 of record VDFB02072991.1, read on the forward strand.
GAAGAGAATGAGTGACAAAGGATAGAGAGAAACACAATGTAGTCTTTCAAATATTCATGTGGGAAGTACCCATTAAGGTCCAATTAGACATAAGAAAACTCTAAAGAATAATAAAAATATTTATAAATGTACAGAATCCTTCTTCCTTTACATCATAATATGGAAAATGGCATACCCTTTATAGAAAATGGAAGAGTTCAATAGACATGATCCAATTTTTGAAAGCTAGCATTCAACATAGAATCTTAATAGCATGTAAAATATTTATCTGAACTACCAACACAAAATTTTAACACAATGCTTTCAATATGAATCAAATATGAAAAATAAATTTGACAAAGGCCATAACATGCACAATTTTAAAGATTTCTCCCAAATAGATCAAACTTCCATGAAACATAAACTGAAAAAAAAGGTGAGATGCCAATCCGATGGTAGTTTGAATTGAAATATAACATGCTAGAGAGAATAGCAATATTCTATAAAGACCCTCCTACTTTTGAGAAAAATAGAAATCCTTAATAATGTCTATATTCTTCGAAAATATTTTCAAAGCAATAGCTAAAATCTAAAAACCAAACTTCAAAACTTTTTTAACTCAATGTTGCCAACCCCTATTTATAGCCAAAAGAAGAGGACAATGCTACAAACATTCCAAAAGTAGAAACTACCAGATGCCAAAACTTGATAGCTCACAATCCGATCTTAGATCTTGATTAGATTACAACAATCTTCGCTCATTAAGTCTCAACTGCTTCATTAATGGCTTCACATATTTTAGCGAAGATAACCATTAAAAATAATCAGATTTTAACATAGCCTAGAAAAATCTTATTGATCAACTATGGAGGTTGATGACGTTGACTCGAAGGTTCCATCTCGAAAGTAAGATGCCCATTGCTCTTCTCAGTAAACTTTTCCAAAAGATCATTCCACAAAAATACAAACTTCCCGATGCAAATAGATGATGTTTCAAGTGAGTGAGTGATCTCAGACTTGTGAGAATAGGTTTGAAGAAAATAGTGCCAAGCTGACACATACCTCAGTTCACACCTGAAAGGAAAGTGATATGTATATAAAGTCGTGCATCCACCATGTGGCATATTGCACGCCTTTATGTAGGAGTAGTCTTCATCCTTTGGGCATTGATTCATCCCAAAGCAGAAAAGAGTAAGGGCCAAAAACCAAAGAAAAGCTTAAAGATAAAATTTCTTTATAGATAACATCCTAATGAATGAGAAATGAACATCTAAAAAATAGAATACTAGGTTTTAGTAACATTATTGAATGATTTAAAGACATATTTTTTAGTAGCAACAACTAGCTATAAGCCCTAGTCAAATTAAAAATCTTGATTCTTCCCATTTTATGCTTAAGAAATTACACTCTTAAAATCCTTATTCAAAATATTACCATCCAAAAAGGATAAATTTTGAGATTCAAAATATGTCATGGATGTGAGGTTCCACATTCATTCCCTTGGTATAATATTTAGGGAAGGTTTATTCTATCCTTAAAGGGTTGAAGATGCTATTATGAAAAAGGCTATGCTCCCTAAAATAGAACCCTAAATAGTGGAACAAAATCCTTTTTAAGAACATATTCCTAGTGATAAAAAAGAGTATAAATTGAATTAGGGTCTCTAAATGAAGAAATATTAGAAAGAGGAATGAATCAAGAGACTGTGGCATAGAAAATTAGACACTCTTGAGAAAAGAGACAATTTCACGCTTAATTTGGACCTACTTTTGAGTACCGTTGCATTATTCATTCTTCAAAACAACATTTATAAGCCCCTAAGACCTATTATTTTTGATCTAGAGGCCCGTTTCACTTAAAAAACTACTTAAATCCCAGCAAACAACACTCAATTCATTCATATCCCAAAAATCCACCTTCAAAAACCACTAGTGGGACCCATTCGCCACCTTGGGCGAATGAGTCCCCTTTGGTGGGACCCATTCGCCAAGAGTAATGAATGAGTCCCTTTTGAGGGAAATTTCAATTTTAAGCAGGAATTCAATTAATTCAACTTAATTTTTTAGTGGATGTTGGCCTCTTAGGTCTAAATAATGAGAAAATTAGGTATTGATGCCTATAAATATACATTTTAGGTCACTTTTCACATCTCTTAGTCATTTTTACAAAGCAAAATCAAAATTCAAGTATTAGGAGTCTTCCACAATAAGTTTTATTTGCATTTTCTACAACAAAGTTGAAGCTTTAGGGCAGAAAACTAGGGTTTTTGCAGGTATTCAAGCTCACTTCTCATCCAAGATCCAACATTGAAAATGGTTGACGATGGATGCCTATGGTGAATCATGGAGAAATCTAGGTTGAGGAGTGTTATGCCCTTACTTCCATAGTGCATATAGTTATGAATAGTCAACTCGTGGCTATCTTAACTCCTAATTAAGTCATATTATCATTAGTATATTGTTATTTAGTTGGTTGGGTCAGCCTAGGTCTTATATAGGTGTTTCTAAGTCGGACTAGGTGATATCCTAGGCATAAATAGGTATATATAGGAGGTTGTGTGTCTTATTTCACCATCATGTTGTGAAGTGTGTTCTCATTAGAGATATTTGGAGGTTTTCCCCCTTGAAGTGGCTTGTTATTCTTAGTTATTATCAAGTAATTGCAGTATATTTCATATCATATTCTTCTATTGTGCAAGTTATTTCATACCAAGTGGTATTAGAGCATGATCTTGGCACCGTAGAGGCAAGGGTTTTTCTCAATTTTGGAGGTGATTTTGGGAAGAGTATATCTTTCAGATTTTGGAATTTTTTTTACTTATTTTTAAAGGGTTTTTTAAGAACATAGTAAAGAAGCTACAGTCTAGATTTCAAAAGAATTGAGTAGAATTAACCTAATTATTGTAGAATTAGGGTTTTTACACAATTTTTTTAGAATTTTCATATATCTCACATCTTGCCGAATTGGAGTCTAATTTTCATTGGGTTTTCTAAGAAATACTAAAGAAGATTACAATAAAAAAATTGTAGGAATTGGATCATAAATAAGAAAGTTATTTAAAAATTAAGGTTTTCACAAATATCATTCACAAGGCTACAAATCTACTTATTACTTGGAAATTTTTCTAGGTGTGAGTTATTTTGGCCCTAGTAAGTTACAATAAATATTTTAGAGAATTTAAGTTTCATTTGTGTGATTTGTTTCAAAATAATTGGTTCCCATCATGATGGAGCTTGTAACAAGGGGCAAAAAGAATGTTGTCACATTAGGGAAGACTCTTGATAAGGATTGGGTAACAATAAAGGATATTAATCCTTATGAGGAAATCAGTAAGGTGAAGGAAGATATTTCATAAATGAAGATGGATATGTGTTAGCTAAGAGGAGATATATATGACATATGAAGCCTGTTGAGTGCCTTTATGAATGAACCAAGAAAGGAGGCCTCAAGCAACAAAGAACCATAAATAGAAGAAGAAGAAGAAGTAGAAGAAGACAAAGAAGAAGAAGTAGAAGAAGTAGAAGAAGTAGAAGAAGAAGCAGTAGAAGAAGAAGAAGAAGAAGAAGAAGAAGAAGAAGAAGAGGAAGAAGAAGAAGCAGGAGAAGAAAAAGAAGAAGAAGAAGAAGAAAAACAACAAGTAGTAGTAGTAGTAGTAGAAGAAGAAGAAGAAGAAGAAGAAGAAGAAGAAGCAAAAGAAGAAGAAGAAGAAGAAACAAAAGAAGAAGAAAAAGACTATGAAGAAGAAGAAGTGAAAGAAGGAGAAGTTCCTAATCAAGTTATTCAACCAATGCAAGGGTACCTTGTACTATTCCTCACCTCTTCCTCTATGCCACATCAAAAGGTTCAAGTAAAGGAAGAACATATTCATCACCATCAAGAGCTTGATGCAAAGGGAAGACACATCTTGGAGCTGAAGTTAATTTTCCAGACATGCATGAAGAAGCTGGGGATATCAATAGTTCCAAGTTACCTAATTATAAGAAAATATTTTCTAGTTGAAGTTACCACATGGGATGATGAAGATTATATGAAGAAACTACCACAAGTGTTCAACATTAAGGAAAACACTTTTGTAAAGGTGGGGGGAATGTTATGCCCTTACTTCCATTGTGCATATAGTCATGAATAGTCAGCTTGTGGCTATCTTAACTCTTAATTAAGTCATATTATCATTAGAATATTTTTATTTAGTTGGTTGGGTCAGCCTAGGTCTTTTATAGGTGTGTCTAAGTCGGACTAGGCGATATCCTAGGCATAAATAGGTATATATAGGAGGTTGTGAGTCTTATTTCACCATCATGTTGTGAAGTGTGTTGTCATTTGATATGTTGTAGGTTTTCTAGGGTTGATGTCTTGCATCATTCAAATCACATTTGCACATCTTATTCTAACACAATAGAATAGGGTTTTGTCATACTTCATATTTTCGTAGTCTTTAGCACACTTAAGGCTAGGGTTTTATGCATATTTTTATCCCTTCAAGGTTTAATTACTCAATTAGGGGTTTGACAAAGGAAAACCCCCCATTAAACAATAAATTTTAGGTTGCTTTTCAAGTATTTTTTGAGATGTCGATCCAGATTCTTGTCAAGAAGTTTTGTACAAGTGACAAGGTGTAGGTCTGATATTTGAGTTTGTAGAAAATTGAAAGTGGACTGATTCACCATGGATGGTGTATGAGTCCCTCATGAGGTGGCTGACAAAGTTAACTATAGATTCCAGTACCCAGTAAACAGAAACTAGTTTCTAGGCAAAAAACCCTAACCTGTGACTAATTTGTCTAGGGTGGCGAATGAGTCCCAATCAATTTAAAAGTCAGATTTTTAGATTTCCAGAGTGCTTTCCAGTCTTCATCAGTGTTACAGGTGCACACATTCTAAATTACAACTTTATGTTTAGTTTCATTTCTAGTTTTGATAATCTTTTAAAGCTTTTTTCAAATGTCACTGTGTTTTCAAACATTGCATATTTCATTAGTTTTGCATTCATAATTGATCAATTTAATCACTTAGTTGCATTTAGATAATTTAATTTAGTCATAATTCCATCATACAATCCCTTTATTTGATTGAACCACCTCAATTTTAGTGTTCTATCTCTCTCCTTTTAGGTGAAAGATTCTAAGAGTGCAAGAGAAGTCAATAGAAACACAAAATTGATGGTTCAGAGACAGAAAAATAAATACATTCTCAAACAATATGTAGAAATTTAATTAAGGTAAGAAATCTATTGGAGACTAATGTTTAGGGTGTATTGGCTATGTAATGGTGATAAGAACACAAAGTAATTTCATAACTCTACAAGATGATGAAAAAAAAATTCATCCACTAGAAGTTTCAATGGTAATACTCTTAATGATCAAAATAAAATTCATTTAGATTTAACATGATATTTCAAATAAATTCTCAATAATATAGAAGGATTAGATTTATGGTCCCAAAATACATTTTTAAATACCATCATGAGGCTAGGAACGAAGTATACAAATAAAATGATAAAAAATTAATTTATAGAAGAGGAAATAAATTGATATGCAACCAATTTGGGATCAATTAGATTCAAATTTAAGAATGTATCAAACAATAAGGTAGAAATCTAAGACATTCTATTTATACTAGAGGTATGAAACCAATTTGGAAGCAATTACATAAAAAATGAAATAAATCCATAGGTTATTGTAATTATAACAAGGAAAACTAATCACCTTATGAGAAGCTAACAAAAATACTAAATATCACATAAGAGATACTATATATTATTAGACTAGATTCAATTAAACATGTTTATAGAGAATCCAACTATGATGTGGACCTTGACAAACTAAATATTCAATAAAGAGCTAAGATGTATAATAAGTTTTAATGTTGAGTCATGGGGAGGATTCATATGTATGTATGTATGTATACATATGTATATATACATGTGCATATATAGCTATATACATATACATATACATATACATACAAACACACACACATATGTATATAAATATACATATACATATACATACACACACATATATGCATATACATACACACATATACATATATGCTAACTAGTTTCACATAAAATAGTTTAAATACACATGTAACCATGTAGCGTATTATCAAAACCAATGTTTGAATATTTGATCCTAACTGAAAATTGTCTTTCAACTATTGTTGCCCCAAAACACAAAGATATATGAATAATTTAAAAACATACTTTCTAAATCTTTAATTTATAAACTAAGCTCCCTCAGGTGAAGGAGTCTTTGGAGTGTTACATCTTTTGTGAAATTGATTGATCCCCTCAATTCATTATGTTGTTTGAAAGATATAAGGATGTTTATTATTTATAGTATTCTAGAAATCTTATTGTATACAACTTTAATGTGTAGAATAGTAGTAAAAGAGGTCTTAAAGTGTCCTCAACATTTTATTTATTGTGAAAAGATAATTTGACTTGTTGAAAACCTCTAGACATTTCCTTGTGAAGTGGTCTTAAAGAGTCATTGACACTTTGATTGTTAGGAAGACATATTTTAACTTTTGAAAATAAAAAAAAAATTGTTTGTGAAGGGATCTTCACAAAACTATTTAGGAAGATATAATTTGACATATTTAGAATTTCTTAAGATTACTTGTGATTATTTTTCTTCTTAAAAATTATTAATAATTTTTTAAGCACTCTCTAAACCAATAGAATCCTTACCATAACTTTAAATTTCCAAATATTATAAGTCCTCCATAGTAAGTAATAATTTCAAAGATGATTAAATGGTTTAAGTTCTACTGATTTATTGAAGTCATCTTGCCAAAAAAAATAAATTGTTTTTTGTATATTTATATATTTTTTTATTTTTTTTATCAATTCTTGTGATAGATGTTTTATTTGTTAATCTTTTTATGGATCAGTTAGGTATCAAACTTAGGACCTATCATTTGTTGTTGAGATGCTCTACAACTGAGCTATCAACTCTTTTGGCGACTAGTATATCTTTGGTTCAGGTATGACTCATTTTCAACACCTCCATTTGAATCACATTGTAGATGTTCGGAGATCTCAGATTGGTGTAGCTTTGATACCATGTTAAAATTTTCATTAACTAATTAGGAGTCAAACTTACGACCTTCCATTTGTTACTGGAGTGTTCTACAGCTGAGTTACCAGCCCTATTGATAACTGCTCTATGTTCAATTCAAATTTTACTATTTTTTTAATAGTACTTTTAACATTTAAATCTATTTTAAAGTCAAACTCCATTAACCGACTTTGCTATTCTGGTTTTATATTATAGCATAATCCTTATGCTACTTTTTGAAAAGAAGTGAAATATAGAAAGATCCCAAATCGTTGAAACTCCATTAACTGACTTTCCTACTTTCAGTTCATATGACATGTATTGTTTAAAATACTGAAAGATACTACATCGTTTGCTTGTCAAGGTAAATGACTATTGAATTTGACAATAAGTCCATACCAAAGCTTGTCGAGTTCATGCTGGGAATCACAACGACAATTATAAAGTTCTGTGTACGTTATCGAGCAAGGCACAACAGACATCTAATCATATTCCATCTAGGCTGCTTTGCTTGAGTTGTAACTTTGAACGGTTTCTGTTCTTGCTGCTTTGCTTTCTTAATTATTAAGGAAATCTAATCATATCAATTTCCACTGGTAAATGACGTCTCAATCAGGCTGTGATCAGGTTACAGCTTATGTCCTATGGCCACTATGATGACACGAACAATATGCTTTTGTCCTGTATCCAAATATTCTTTGCTCCCCCTCCCTCAAATGGAGAAATCATAGGAGCAGAGTAAAGTGAATTATAACTTAATGTGGAAGCCATTTCCTTTTATGTTTTTCTTTCACTTAAAATTCAACGACGTATGAAATGGGATTTTATGATCACACTTGATCATTGTGATGCCGGTTTATGATTGCAGTGAGGAAGTTGCGTTCCTTTTTAAATTATCATCCAGAAAAGGCGCACGGTGAGGTATTTTAAGCTCTTACAATTCAAAAATGGTTGGCTGTCCAGATATGATATACAAGGAACAAGGTACAATAAATTGGGATGGAGCTTTGCATATTATATTTGGCTTCATAAAATCTTTTCTATTTTATTATTTTTCTTGGGTAATGCGTATGGATTGAATAAGGGATTTAATAAGAAATGTTATAGTATAATCAATATTATTAATTATTACATGATTTTTGTTGGGAATAGAATAAATTAAATTGGTGTTTTAATATTTTTTTATTTTTTTCTAGAATCTTATTGATTGATACAAATACATTCATGGTTTTTGAGACAACGCATAAGGATTGAATAGGGATTTTATGTTAAGTAGGGCCACATGTTCGACACAATCATTGTGCAATCTTCATTGAAAGAAGAATAAATAGAAAGAATCAACATAAAATTATGTTATTTTCATGTCTTAAAGATTTATATGGTTAGAAATTTGCTCCTCCCTTTCCTTTTACAGTCTTATTGATTGAGACGAATACAATATTAGAACAGTTTAAATATATATCATGAAAAAAGTTGGGATAAGACATTCTTATAAGATCTTTAATTTTCTTTAGATCTCATCACATTGTCTAAACCTATTACATTGTATACAATTGGTGGTCACATTTTGTTGACCACTTATTTACATTTTTTGTTTGTTGCATGTTGGATTTCACATATAAACAATTAGAATAAAGTTTCAATATACTTTGTTATTCCTTCCTCTACCCTTTGGCATAGAAAAAGTTTCTTCCTAATGTATGAGTTGTTTATGATGCTTTGGTTGTATATTCACTACCTTGGTAATGAATATATTCATGCCCTTTTTTGGGTAATATTTATGGATTGAATAGAGATTTTATTACAAGTATGAGAACATTTCCAACACCATTATTATGTAATTTTCATTAAGAGTAGAATAAATCAAGAGAGAATCAACATAAAAGTATGGTGTTTTGCTAATGAATTTAGATTTTATACGGTCATAATTTTTTTAATCTATTTTTATTATACAATATTAGTGATTGATATGAATATATTCATAACTATTTGGGTTAATATGATGGAATGCATATGAATTTAATGAGAAGTATGATTTTTTTTGACACCTTTATTATTTGATCTTGATTGGGTGTAGAATAATTTGAAAGAATCAAGATAAAGTATGATTTTTCTCTAGTGACTTTAGATTTTATTTGGTTAGATTTTTTCCCTTTCCTTTTGTTGTTTGACACAAATATATAATAAAAATAATTCAAAAATATATAATATATATTTATATAAAATGCTACAATAAAGTGAGAATAATTTATTGTGATATCTTTAGTTTTCTTTATATTCCATTTACATTGTCTACTTATTATATTGTGATCAATTAGCATTTGTATTTACTTCCCCTTTCTTGACCACCTTATAATTTACCTATTTTTCATTATTAGACTTCATATATAGGCAATGAGTGTAAGTTTCAATATGCTTTGTTCTCATTTATTCTACACTTAGGTCTAGATAATTTTTCTTTCCAATTCTTGTGATCTTTATGATGCTTTCTCTTATACATTCACTAATTAACCAATGGATATATTCATAATTTTTGGAACAATGTATATGGATTGTTATTAGAATAAGACATGTTCAAAATTATTACTATGAAATTTTCATTTGAATTAAAATAAATTGAGAGAATTGACATAATAGTATGATATTTTCTAACAAATTTAGATTTTATATTATTTCAAATTGATTCTCCCCTTTCCTTTTGTAATATTTTTTTTTGTTTGATAAGGTGCAACAAATGTTGTAGAGGATTTTATTAATTGGTTAAAATAATTACAAGAGATTTCCAACTACAAAGCTGATTAGAAGATGTGGTTGTTATCTTTTGAGATCATACCTTGTACACAATATTGAATATGATGCTACAATTCCAACAATAGACATAGGGATTCCAGACCTAGAGTCCCGCCCATATGAAACTTGAGTTGACCATGCCTCTTTGAATGATCGGCCAAGGGAGTTTGGATTCCAATTATAGTGCTTCCCCACCACCCTTCACAGGAAAATTTTATGATCATGCCTCAATAGTAGAGGCATATTTTTGCTGGGCACAAGCATGTGAGGGGTTGACTTAACCGCCACAAATTGATCCCATTGGGGTTTCATCCACAACCAAATTTTTCAAGGCATCAACTTCCTTATTGGCTTCATGATAAGTGTGGTTGATTATGAATTCATCAAATTTTTTTATCAATTCTAAGACTTTCCCCAAGAAGGCATTAGTTTCCAGTTTAGTGTGGCCCCTGTTTTGATTGCATTAAATACTATGGCTGAATCCCCTTTAATCTCCACCTTTGACAAGCCATGGTCCTTACATAAGAGAATCCCTTCTGCTAGCACCTTAATTTCTATTACATTGTTCATGTCCTCATTTAAAGGAATATCCAATTTTTCCACTACCAAAGCATCCCATAGATGGATAATGCAACCTGCTCTTGAAGGACCTGGGTTCCCACAAGAAGCACCATCAAAATTTAATTATAACCAACCAAACTATGGAGGATTCCAAGTGCACTGCTCTCTGTCTTTATTTCTCTTCATGCCACCTTCTCCGATAAATTGAGGGGCCTTTAGGCCGCACCAATTTAATTTCATTTTGCTATCCTAGATTGTGCAATAAGTGTTTTTTGTAGGGAAAGCTACCAATCAGCTAGTGATTACTTCAACAATTTGCTACCTCAGTCTTATTCAAAAACTCCTCCAAACTCATTCTCCGATACTAAAAGATCCTTCTATTGTGCTCTTTCCAAATTTCCCACATTAAGAGAGAGGGGCTTGCTACCCACAACCCACCAAATACTCTTGATTTGTAAATTATGGTCCAAACTTTGAATAGACTCAGTATGTTGTTTGTAAGAGCTGACACCTAGCCTAATTTTGTGCACAACCACCTCTAGCAAGCTTGGGAAAAGGGACATCCAAGGAGGAGGTGGTTTACACTCTCTTCTGTCTCTTCACATAGTACACACTTTGAGGGCCCCTCAAAGCTCAATTTTTTGAATCTTTCTGTTGTGAGAATATTACCCTATAGGGAAGCCCAAGAAAAGACTTCTACTCTGGGCATGCTAAGCTTATTCCAACATAGTTGAATTGAAATCTCTATACTTTGAAACTCTGCCCTTTTGAAAATCATTTTATATCCATCCTTTACATTGAATTGGCCAGTCCTGGATTCTAGCCATATTAGATTGTCTTGACCTTTACAAAAGATTACCAATCTAGTTTTAAAAATCCCCCCTAGGAAAGCTAATTCTCCACTTGGTAATGGAAATGAACTCATATCTTTCCATGCCCATCCTGTGGAAGGATCTTCATTGGGAAACTTAACATAACTCATGAACTTTACACCCCATTTCTATTTTAAAAGATGCTTAATTCAAGATGTATCCATTAGGCTGTTGATGCTTGGATAACCTCCCCATGAATCTTCCCAGAAAATGGCTTGATTCCCATGCATGATGTCCCAAGAGAGATTATTTGTGATGAATTTCTTGCAACTCAGCATGAAGTTCCATACTCTTGATCCTTGTGGTGGATTGAGGGTCTTGAAAACATCCGATGGGTCATCATTCTAAAATTGATTCTTTTGGATGATCTTGACCCACTTTAAGTGGGGCTCCTTATACATCTTCCACAAGAGTTTGGCGCCTAAAGGTTTTCTCTGCCAAATCTAGTTTCTAAGCCCTCCATCTCTAAACTCTTTTTTCCAAATTTTTTTTTCCCATGAGATCAAAGCTACATTGTTGTTCTTTGCTAGGCCTTGCCAAAAGAACTTTCACATTTTTTGTACTAACTTAGAATTTTCTCCAACCAAGAGGGAGAGGCATGAAAGGTGGTAGATAGGGATCATTGATAAGACTATCTTCAAAATCACTAACCTCCTAGGCCAAGAGAGCCATCTTGCTTTCCAAGAGGAAATCCTTTTGTCCATTTTCTCCCCTAGAGGGGCCTAGAGTTTGGAAGTTCTTGTTCCTTTAGCTAGCAGAAGCCCTAGATAGGTACAAGGGAGTTTCCCCATTCAGAATCCTAAAACTCTCAAAATTTCTACCTCTTTCCTTGGATCTATTGAGAAGAAGAATACTTATGATTTCTCATGGTTGATCATTTTCCCTGTGGCTGTGGCATAGCATTCCAATATTTTCTTAAACTGAGCAGCTTCCCTTTTCTTCCGTACCCCAAACAACATAGTTTCATCAGTGAATTACTGATCAATAACTATTGGCAAAGAGGAAGTAATTTTGATCCCTTCGATGTGTCCATTCACCTATGCCCCCTTGAGAGCTCTACTTAATGCCTCTTCCACAATTATAAATAGGAAGGGGGAGAGTGGGTCTCCTTTCCTTAGACCCCTAGATGATTCAAAGAAACCCTGGGGGGCATCCATTCAGCAAAATTGAGTATCCTGGCCTAGAAATGCAAAAGAATATTAGATGTATCCATTGTTTATAGAATCCAAAAATCCTCTAGTTTCTTACAAAGAAACCTCTAGTCAACTTTATTATATGCTTTTTTGATGTCCAATTTGATGAGAATATTCGAGTTCTTGTTACACCGAATATAGTGAATAGATTCTTGAGCTATAATGACTCTATCCAAAATTGACCTTCCTAGTACAAATCATATATGATCTTCAGAGATAATGACTAGAAGTATCTTCTTCAATTTGTTTGCTAGCACCTTTTCCAAGATTTTGTAAAGGGTATTACACAAGGAGGTTGGCCTGAACTCATCCAAGCACATGGCCTTTTCCATCTTCAGAATCAAGGTGATGAATGTGTTATTTATTTCTCTAAGAAATCTTCCTTAGTTCCTTGCTGCTTCTAGAGCTTCCACCAGATTCCCTCCAAGGATATGCCAACATTTATAGAAAATCCTTGTCAAAAAGCCATCTGGGATGAGGGCTTTATCTGGATGTAGCTGGTTGAGGGCTACCTTGATTTCTTCCTTGGTGAAGCTTTCCCACAAAGCCTTATTATGTGCCTCTGATACTAACCTTGGGATAGAATTTAGGAATAGCTATTGATTTTCTATGTATGATCCTTTCCAATTATTGAGGATATTAATGAAGAAGGAGAAAGCCTCTTTGGAAATTCCTATCAGGTCCTCTATGAGAGAGCCATCCATTTTTCGTAGCTTAATGATTCTATTTATGTCTCTTTTTTGCTTTGTAACATTGTGAAAAAACTCTGTATTTTTATCACCTTCTGCTAGCCAAGTTTCTCTCAACTTTTGTCTCCAAAAGGTTTCTTCTTTTAAAAAAATATCCTCATATTCTTTAAGCAGATATTTTTCTTTTAGGTAACTCTCCTTATCCATTCCCTGACAAGACACTTCCTCATGTGATACTGTCAGGTTCTCTTAAAAATTTTGTTTCTCAGTGGAAATGTTTTTGAAGTGGTCCTTATTCTATGCCAAGAGTTTGTGTTTTATTGATTTCATATTTTCTAAAAAGTAGAATAACTTTGATCCCATAAATTGCTCTTCCAACTACCATGTTTTGACTAATTCAAAGAAGTTCGAGTGCTTCATCCATATATTTTCAAATATGTAGGCAAAATTGATTGGCTTCTCATCTCTTGTTGCATTAAAAGGTATGGATAGTGATCTGATCTAGAGCAAGGTATGATGGATGCTTTAATGCTAAGGGGTAAGGTTTCCAAACTCTGCCTAAAGAAAAACCTATCTAAAGTCTCTGCAATGTGGCTTAAACCCAACCTTCTGTTATTCCATGTGTAGGAGCCATTCTCTACTTCAATCTCAAGAAGGTTGCACCTACCTACCCAATCCCTGAATTCTACCTGTGCTTGGTTCATTCTTTGGGAGCCACTATTTTTATCTTTTAGATGCATAATAGCATTGAAGTCTTCGCTAATAATTGTATGAGGATGTGGGTTGCCTTCCAGGAAGCTATCCAACTCTTTCCAAAGATATCTCTTCTTGATGCAAGGTGTAGAGCCATATAAGTTAATTAATAATAGACTCATGTTCATTTTTATGTTTCTCAAGATGTCCCCAATCTAGTTTTTATCGAATCTTATCACTTCAAACAAGGCCACCCTAGGATTCCAAATAATGGCCAAACCCCTAGAAGCCCCTTCTGATTGGACTGCCTCCACTTTATAGTAGCCTATTTTCCTAATAAAGAGATCCATTTCAATTTTGGATAGTTTGGTTTCCTGAATAAGTATAACTTTTTCCTTATCCAAGAAAACCCTGTGCTTGATCAAGCGTTGCTTGTTAGGGGAATTCAAGTCCATAAAATTCTAAGGATCTTCATGGCCCCTTGGGAAGGGGGTTTTCCTTCCCTGATTTTAACAGGGTTGTGATTTTGATTTGATCCTCTACCTCCCCTGCTATAGATCTTAATTATTTTAGAGATCTTCTTCCCCATTTCTTCTCTGCTAACTTACCACAATCTGGTTTGTCTTTGTTTGCAAAGGATTGAGAGATTCCTAAACCTTCCATGATTATGATATCCTCTTCATTTCTTTGATGAGGCTCTTTTCGCCCAAATAGGAGTTGGGTATGTACAGGATCATGATGGGCCAAAAAGTGGAAATATGATGGGCATTTGTAGGGTATGTGGCTGATGACTTTTTTTTACCCAAAATTGATGAAATGAAAAGGGTTTTTAAAGGAGATTCTCAGTTTTCCACCAATATAAATTATGTTTTACTTTGAATTTAATAAATAATTATTATTCATTTTCTATTTGAATTATGACTAAAGTCCTGATTGATAGGCTGATTGAAAAACATCTATAGTTTTCAAACATTATCACATTTTGGAATCCAAAACATGCATCATATTCTATGTCACATACTAGTACATAGGATTAAAAATAAAAAAAATTTCATGAAGTATTGACCAAGTTAAGGTGGTCAAACATACGATTTTATATTTTTAAAAGTTATAATAAAAATTCATAATTAATTATTTACTTGGAAAAAAATTACAAAAAATATGCAAAAAATTATAAAAAATATGAATTAGCCATCTATTTATGTCTAAAATATTATTAAAAACATTATCATTTTATTATGGTTAGGTGGTTAGACAAACACCTACTTCTTATTTTTTCCCCGAAATTTAAGTAATACATCAGATTGAAATTTCAAATTTTCACCAAATAGATTTAAAAAACCTAGTAGTTAGAAAACTACATTCAATTTTCTACAAATTCTTTTTTTACATATTTTCTAAATAATATAGATAACTTATTCAAATTTTAATGTCAAGTTGCTTAACTCTGATTTTTCTAAATTTTTTGCCACTTAAGGGCCTGTTTTTTCCATGATGATCCTGCACATACCCAGTTCTTGATCTACTTCTTCTTGTTGAATACCCAAGATACTGAGAGGGGGGTGAATAAGTATCTCCTTAAATTTTCTGAATAGATACCATCCAATTATTCCAATACATATAACAACAAAGATAAGAAAAAGAATTAACAAAATATGAAACAACAAAACACATGAACACTAGGATTTTTATGTGGAAAACCCAAAATGGGAAAAACCATGGTGAGTGTTAGTTCACAATATAGTATAACTAGTTATAAGATATTAGAAAATGGGGTGGCTCACTATTAGGACTCACTGTCCAAATACAAAGGCTCACTACTTACAAAGTTACAATAACAAAATGGCTTACAACCATAAAATGAATTGATAATGTACACCTAATGAGTGCTGATTCAGTTCCAATGAAGCTCAGTAAACATACTTGACACACTTCATCATATTCACTCTTCTTCATATTCACTTTCAGAACACTATCATCTCATCTCCATACTTCACAAACTATCCAATATATATACTTGGTCTGTCTGCAAGCATCAATTAGGTCGGCCTAATTAGATGCACTTCATATATATCAAGAATACCAACTGTCGGCTACAAGCTTTCACAAAATCTTCCCAAAAAGTAATTCAAACACTCAACACGCTACATCATGTCAGCATGGACCTAAGATAGGTCGAACATATATCTATAAAACAAAATTGATTCACCATTGTGTTATTCACCCATTAGGTTGGCCAAGGAGAGACCTAATAGACAAATTTCATTCAACAAAATAATGCTGATACACCATACGAGCATTTGCATATGTGAGATGTTGAATGTACGTGCTTACAACATCCATGCACCATTTCCAAAAATTGCAAGCATTAGTAATTAACAACAAACAATCGCATACCAAAATACTAGAGGATGTACCAAAATACTGGTTCAAATACCAGACTAGAATACTGGAACAAATTTAGACTTAGTCTTGCATTTGCAACTCATATATCATGGTGACATCAATGACAACACAAAGCAACAAAATGAGATCTTTCTCTTTATTTTTCCAACAATCTCCCCCTTTGTCATTGATGGCAACATGTGCCAAAATTTCAAAAAAAAACTTGTAAAAACTTCCAAACTCTTATTTAAAAAACTCTCCCCCTATTACCAGTATTCACTTTCCACTATCACTTTTTCTCTCCCCCTTTGACATTAAGGACAAAGGGTGTCCCAAAAAAAAAAAGAAATATGAAAACAAAGAAAACAAAGAAACATGCATCAACCAAAGGATGGCGAGCCTTGAATCTCCTTAATAATACCTTCCCATACTGATTTACCATTCTCCCAACTTTCCTTTGCAACAATCAACATCTTTTTTAGGGATTCCAACTCTACCGGAGTTTCTTCTGCACCATCCAGAGTAGCAAGAGTCAAATTTATCTTCTAAATATTTTGTATGCTAGCCAGGGCCTTGCCAACTAGAGTGTATTCTACTCTTATAATGTCACTTAATTGACCAAATTTTCTGATAATCTCTTCCTTCTAGTTTTGTAAAATAAATAAGTTATCTTTATGCACAAAGATGGCATTCCATGTTGATCTGTCTTTGTCTTTGGATATACTGTAAGTACTGGAGACAATAGTCAACTGAGACTCAATAGAGTCCATAACAACCTTAATGTTCTGGGTAGCATCTAGCCACTTCAAGCAGTAAGCAAGGACACCATTTGCTTCCAACTCATAGATATTCACAACTTCCAAGTTCTTTTCAACATTTGAGTGTGCAAGAGCACACTTGTCATGCAATTCCAGTAGCCTTTTCTCTGCCAGTTTCTCCTCAACCTCTTATTTTATCTTTTAACTAAGCTCAAAAGGTATACTCCTTGAAAGAATCCAACAACAATTTCAAATTTTCAATGGGAGTGAGGGATGCACCAATAGATGCACTAGGTGTGACCTCCTGCAATGCCTTAAGAGCATCTTCTATGAGTTATGTTCCTTTTTGATGAGTTTCAAGAATCTCCTTCCTTTCAAATGCCTGCAATGTATCTCCTAACACCACTTTATGAACCAAAGACATATTCTCCACATCTACAAACCATTCAATCATTAGAAGTTGTAGAAGCTCTTGAGGAATTATTGGCTGGAATATGATTTTCTTAGATAGCAATCCTTTCAGTACATCATTACTAGAGGACGATTCTCCAAGACGCTTAAGAGATTTTACAATCTACTTCTGACTTTCTTCATTTTTCCCAGCAGATTCCTCATTTTTCTTTTCTTCCTCTCGCTTTTCCTCTCCCTTTCCCTTCTTTTCTTCTTCCACTTTATCTTCTTCTTCTTGTTCTTCTTTCTTTTCTTCCTCTTCATTTTCATCTTTATCTTTATTCCTGTTGTCTTCTTCATTATTTCCATCTTTTCCATTTTTATTTTTATCTTCTTCTGGATTATCTTTTTCTTCTTCTTTACTGCCTTTTCCCTCTTCAATATTACCTTTTTCATCATTTCATTTTTTTCCCTTAGTGTGCTCCATAGGAGCATCATCATGCTTTTCAGGCTCAGTTTCACCTTCATTCTACTTCTCAATTTCCAGAGGATCATTTTCACCACCAACTAAAGCTCTCTTCTCAATTTCCAAAGGATCATTTTCACCACCAACATCAATTGAATCCAACTTCTGTAAGCTTCTTTTCCACTCTCTTTCTAATTATTGGCTTCTGGTGCTCCATGTGGATCTCCATAGACTTTTCTGTATAAGTACCAATTTTGGGTTCATTGGGATCCTTCAAAATTTTTAGCAACATCTGTACATAACCCTCAGCTTCTTCTTTTGTAATTTCATATCCCAATGGCTGAATCTGAATGGTCCAGGGTTCTACTACTTCAATCATGCATTCATCAGAGGAAACATGAAATATGTTGTCATCTTTTATATTTCTCAACAATTTTCCTCAAAATCCTATCTCTCTCATTCATGTTGCTCTTAAATACAACAAAGAATATTGTTAGAGCATTTTCTTGAGCCTTTAGATCACCCAAACTATGCATATAATTAAAGATTTGATGCACCACCAGTCTAGATGAGTCCCAAAACACTTCATCATTCTTTCTAGGAAGTCTCTTCATGAAATAGAACAACATACATACAATCAATGAGCTAAATTTAAACAAATGCTTCCTTTATTTTGTCGACTTCAAATTCTCAAGCAACTGTTGTAGGAGAAGCTCACATAAGTCATAGTCTACACCATTGACTGCCATATCAAAACCAATATAAATAGCTATGACCGAAAAAAGTTGTCTTTGTTGGTGAAGTATATTTTATGACCAATCATGATAGCGGTGTACTTCACAATCAGATTGGTGATGGAATTTGTTGTTAAAGCTCTCTTGTCATATGTGGCTCCTGTGAGTTTTGTTACCACCTCATTCTTCATGGATTTCAATACAGGTACTGATCCTTTATCCCAAAGGCTTGTAACAACCCTAATCGCCTCCATAGTTATCAAGTGAGGTTGGTCAGTCCACATGAATTTATCATGTATTCTTCTTAATATTGGCTTCACAAATCTATCATAAACCACAAAACTAAAGTTGGGGAAGTTTTTCCATCTATCTAACTTCTTTGCAACAAGGTTTGAGTATAATTTAGGTTTTATCAAGAAACTATCTCCAGTAAATGTCTATCAACTTTTTTTGATTGAATTCCTTAGTCCTCACTCGAATATACATTCTCATGTCCTTGGTCAGCATAACCCCATGAGGGATTGATGAGAAGACACCCATAGGGTCATCTTCAAAAAATTTTAAGGAATATTTCCTATAAGATGGTCTCGGTATTTCTGACACATTAATGACCACAGGGGTTGCCATTCTACCCAATTTTGAATTCAAACAACTCAAAGAACACAAACCCACAACTGCACAAAAAAGTAAAATACCTCTTTCTTCATGATGAACCAGA
The DNA here is from genome assembly GCA_007258455.2 of Sequoia sempervirens. Lineage (NCBI taxonomy): Eukaryota > Viridiplantae > Streptophyta > Pinopsida > Cupressales > Cupressaceae > Sequoia > Sequoia sempervirens. Next base: position 29,845 of record VDFB02072991.1, read on the forward strand.
ACTAGGGTTTGCACGGATCAAACTCCAAATCACTTCAAGAACACTCCAAGAATCTCTTTGATTTCTTCAAATGAACAAGTGATTAAAATTCCTTACACATTTTCTTTATAAAACCATGATCTTCCCGAACTCGCATAAAATGCGGCAGATTTCAAATAGTAGCTAAAAACTCTTCTTCTTAGCTCAGAAAAACCCTAATTCACTCCACAAAAGATCATTCCTTCATATTTTCTTCTGGTTCCACTTGAATAACCTCTAGAAAATCATTTCTTATAACATATCTTCGTGTCTAGGATTGAAATGCCAATCATTAGGGGGTTCAAGTGATTTTCTGTAAAATCTCCCCCTAAGACCTTGCTAGGTCTAATTCCTAGAGGAATTGTCTATACTAGATGAGGGCACTAATGCATCTATCATCTTAGACTCTTCTTTCATCCTCCAAATCTTAT
>VDFB02072991.1:30393-66671 GCA_007258455.2 Sequoia sempervirens
AACAACTCATACATTAGGAAGAAACTTTTTCTATGCCTAAGGGTAGAGGAAGGAATAACAAAGTATATTGAAACTTTATTCTCATTGTTTATATGTGAAATCCAACATGCAACAAACAAAAAATGTAAATAAGGAAGTGGTCAACAAAATGTGACCACCAATTGTATACAATGTAATAGGTCTAGACAATGTGATGAGATCTAAAGAAAATTAAAGATCTTATAAGAATGTATTATCCCAACTTTTTTCATGAATATATATTTAAATTGTTCTAATATTGTATTCGTCTCAATCAATAAGAATGTAAAAGGAAGGGAGGAGCAAATTTCTAACCATATAAATCTCTAAGACATGAAAACAACATAATTTTATGTTGATTCTTTCTATTTATTCTTCTTTCAATGAAGATTGCATAATGATTGTGTCAAACATGTGGCCCTACTTAACATAAAATTCCTATTCAATCCTTATGCGTTGTCTCAAAAACCATGAATGTATTTGTATCAATTAATAAGATTCTATAAAAAAATTTAAAAAATATTAAAACACCATTTTAATTTATTCTATTCCCAACAAAAATCATGTAATAATTAATAATATTGATTATACTATAACATTTCTTATTAAATCCCTTATTCAATCGATACACATTACCCAAGAAAAATAATAAATTAGAAAAGATTTTATGAAGCCAAATATAATATGCAAAGCTCCATCCCAATTTATTGTACCTTGTTCCTTGTATATCATATCTGGACAGCCAACTATTTTTGGATTGTAAGAGCTTAAAATACCTCACCGTGCGCCTGTTCTGGATGATAATTTAAAAAGGAACGCAACTTCCTCACTGCAATCATAAACCGGCATCACAATGATCAAGTGTGATCATAAAATCTCATTTCATAATTCACTTTACTCTGCTCCTATGATTTTTCCATTTGAGGGAGGGGGAGCAAAGAATATTTGGACACAGGACAAAAGCATATTGTTCGTGTCATCGTAGTGGCATAGGACATAAGTTGTAACCTGATTGAGACGTCATTTATCAGTGGAAATTGATATGATTAGATTTCCTTAATAATTAAGAAAGCAAAGCAGCAAGAACCGAAACCGTTCAAAGTTACAACTCAAGCAAAGTACTATAAAATAGATGTCTGTTGTGCCTTGCAAAGTCGGTTTTGACTTTAAAATAGATTTAAATGTTAAAAGTACTATAATTTGAATTGAAGATAGAGCAGTTATCAATAGGGCTACATTCCAGCAATAAATGGAAGGTTGTAAGTTTGACTCCTAACTAGTTAATGAAAATTTTAACATGGTATCAAAGCTACATCAATCTGAGATCTCGGAACATCTACAATGTGATTCAAATGGAGGTGTTGAAAATGAGTCATACCTGAACCAAAGATATACTAGTCACCAAAAGAGTTGATAGCTCAGTTGTAGAGCATCTCAACAACAAATGATAAGTCCTAAGTTTGATACCTAACTTGTAACGCCCGTCGTGCAAACCCCAGAGAACACACACAATGCAAATAAATTTTTTTTTTAAATAGTTAAATTAAACATGCAATAACATTAACCATAGTCACATAACATATTACGTCACATTATCACACTTAGTTCTCTGGGGCACACGAGGTTACATCGCAACAACTAAACGGAAATAAAGATAAAGATTACAACATAACCATTTATTTTATAATAACCATGAATAAGGATACATCCAATAACCATGATGTGAGAATAATAAACATCACATAATACAACCATAATAAATCTCTTAATAAAGATACAAATGATCCTAACTATTACATCATCGTTTTAATGTTACATTACAATCTCTTGATAAATGAATTACATTGAATTTCCCAACATGGGGATTTGATACAAGAACAATGAAAACTGAAGTACAAAGTGAATACTGGTACAACTCCAACTGCGAAAATGCTGAGAAGACAAGATGTCGATGGGGAACCCAACGGGTGCGGAGCACGTTCCACCCAACCATGTGAATTATGAATAACTCACCCCCCGTGCTCAGAGGTGACAAGGAAGTTAACTCGACCATGATTGTCAAACCGAACCATGAACAACATAGTACAAATACAAATACAACTCAAGGTATACAATGACATAAACAACCACGTTCACGAATCCACATAATAAGAACAAGCTATGAAACTCATCACAATTAAACAAGGCATTAACAATAAAAAAAACAAGTCACCAAAGAACATTCCTAAATCATTTTCACAAGAATCTGAATCAACAATAAGAGTACAGATCCAAAAAGAACCGAAACAACATCCAAAATACATTTCCAAATAAATCTAAAACAACAATTCAGTACACGATTCCGGAGGTAACAAGAAACAAGGCAAATGGGTGTCAAGTGGAGAGTGTCATCGCATAGCTCTCATGGGATCCCCTGGCACTTCCTCCAACTGAGGCGCTAGCACCCATCTATGGATCCCCTAGCCCTTCCTCCTACTTGAGGCGTCGGCACCATAGGGTAGCTCATGCGGAGTCGATAACCTCTCATAAAGATGAGATTATGACTTTGCCGACCACGGCCTACTTAGTCTATCATTAGTCTATGATAGCCCTAATGCATAGATGAGGAATCCAATGTTTATTATCTTGTGTGTTTTACTACCCATCCCCCTAAATTCTATTTTTAGGTTATCACTTGTTTAACTACTCTTACGTGGGTTCCCCTGAGCACTTCCTCCTTCTGAGGCACCGGTGCCCACGAAGAGCCACTCTCCCAATGACCCCTAACATAAATCAAAACTAGGCAAGGGTTGAACCAAAACATAAAAATCATAATACCACAACAAGAACACGCGAGGCATTAACCCTCTCGCAATAATTCATAACCAAAAGTCTTAACGAACCGTTCAACCCTTCCAAGCATAAATCATTAAGTTTCAACTCCAAAAACATAATCAAGACGAGAAAAACATTCTAAAATAAACAAGCCTTTGGAACAAGGTTTCACAAACACGGTTCCCACATTGGCAACACTAAACGAAAACCATAACATAAAAGAAAAACTCATATTACAATTTGCAAGATTGCACCATTAACTTTCATTCCCAAACAGATATTTAAATTAAAACACCCAAAACTGATCATTAAAAAGGTTCAAAGTCTTAATCATAACCAATACATTTGTCTCGATGTAATTCGCAACAACGAATTAAAGCTTATTTTCTGTTTAAAATATTTGTTCAACCAAATCAAATAATAAATTAATACTAAAAAAATAAAAATAAATATAAATACCTAAACATAAGCATTGTTAATCATTTTAAATAGGATACACAAATTACATTATTTTTTTTAAACATAATAAAATAATATTAAATAAAATAATTATAATTATATTTTTTTTTTATAAACTAAATTATAATTATTATATTTAATAAATAAAATAAAATAATTATAATTATTATATTTGATAAATTAAATATTCACCACATAATAATAAATATATATATATATATATATATATATATATATATATATATATATATATATATATATATATATATATATATATATATAATATATATATATATATATATATATATATATATATATATATATATATATATATATATATAGTATATATATATATATATATAAATATATATATATATATATATATATATATATATATATATATTTTAAAAACAAAATTAAAATAAACCCACGCTGACCAGACAAGCCGAGGCCACCGCCTCGAAAGCAGCCATTGAGATTGCAATGCGCAACTGTCGGGCAAGAAGAGTGATAAGAAGTACGGCTTCGTCAGCCCTTCAACCCCAAAAAAAAATTATTTTATTTTATTTTTTCATTTCTTTTTTTTTTTTAAAACAATTTCATTCGCACAATACCTGTGACGAATTTTGAAAAATTCCAATTTTTGATTTATCAAAAAAAATATAAATGCTTTGAAACAAAAGATTTCTATATAAAAAAAATATAAAGATATATATATATATATATATATTAATATATATATATACGAAATCTCACAATGTATATATATATTTAATATATATATATATCAATGAATATACATATTTATATATATAAAGTTACATAAACACAGAGAACTCAATTTTCTGTGTAAAATACAGAATCATCACATGTTTAAAAAAATACATATTAATGATTAACAAAAATAATATTTCAAAATTATTAAAATACACAGATTGATCTTTTCCACAGTAAAATAACAAAGAGAAATTGAGCGTATTCATACGGAATTCGACAGAGTTTCTTTTCAGTTTGTTTGCAAAGCATTATCAAGAATGTTCCTTTCAAGCAGGCCTATTGGTTTATTCATTTTCTAATCTCAAGGAAACCATTTTAATCTAAATCACAGAAGATTTTCTTTTTTTAACCAGAGATTGATTTTAACACACCTTTTTATTCCATTTACAGATTTAAAACTATTAAGAGAAAAGAGTGGAACCTGGAGTCATGCGCTCTCAAGAATCTGATGAAGCTGATTTCTGACGGCCTCGAAGAGCTCCTTGTTTGTGCTTCAAAATCTCATCTACAGAATTTCGTGCTTGAACTCGAACCGATTCTCTGTTCAGAAAACTTCTCCAAAGCAACACCAGTAACATATTCCAAGTCCCTTTCTAGAACTCTCCTCCAAAATATAGCAAAAGATTCAAAAATACATAACCCAAAGACTTGTGCAACTTCTTATTCCTAATCCTCTGTGTGTGAGAAAACTCCCAAAATTCCTAATTAAGATAAAAAATATTGTCCATTTCTTCCAAAACTCTAAAAAATCAAAAATAAAAGAAAATAATTCTTTAAAAGCAAGCTTTTTTAATTAGATCTGTATTCTTATTCATTCTCACAACTTTTTCATTCTTTTATTTGTTTTATTGTTTTAATTTCTATTTTTACCACTTTACTTGCACATCACATTATCTATTTAATTTAAATAATTTATTCTAATAATTATCCTTAACACGATAATTAATTAAAATAAATAATGCACAATTTAATATTATAATTATCACACAATAAAACTCATGACTTTTAAAAATAAATAATTCATTTAAATATTTAAATACAATTTAATCTAACATTAAAATAAACAATCATTTCAATCATTTAAATAAAATAAATCATAACTTGTAAATACCAACATCAATAAAACATGATAATACACAACCACAAACCACAATAACGACAACTACAAAAATGTACAATGCCAATCAAACAAGACGGTCTGACATCATGGGACGAGATGACTTCATCGTCACCTCTATTTCAGCATTTAACCATTGGGCTATTGGTGCTCGCCCTGTCCTGCCGAAGCAGGTGGAATCGAGACTTGTACCTGCAATACCTGCATACAAATGAAGTTGTGTACATGTGCATACATATATATAAAATTAAAGCATTGCATTGTGAGAAGGAATCGCAGCGTAACAGAGCACTCACAAACGAGTGATGCTACACTGTCCTTCATCACATCTATCCTAACAATTATAATATAACTGATAAAATAACATTCCTAAACTAACAATTCATCTCATAACATATTTAATTAAATCACTGCATCATATCATAATTTTGAAAATCAACTAATATAACCAACCATAATGTCATATGAAATAATCATGTCCATAATGAAATAACAGCATCATCTAACGTCTAACTAACCAAATCAACAATAATAGTACCATCATAGTCACAAGTAGCAAACGAACGCATAGAAAAATAATAAATCCAAACAGTAAGAGGAGGGGTATTACATCTGATCCATAAAAAGATTAACAAATAAAACATCTATCACAAGAATTGATAATATATATATATATAAGTATACAAAAATAAATAAAAAAAATTGGCAATATAACTTCAATAAATCAGTAGAACTTAAACCATTTAATCATCTTTGAAATTATTACTTACTATGGAGAACTTATAATATTTAGAAATTTAAAGTTATGGTAAGGATTGTATTGGTTTAGAGAGTGCTTAAATATTTATTAATAATTTTTAAGAAGAAAAATAATCACAAGTAATCTTAAGAAATTCTAAATGTGTCAAATTATATCTTCCTAAATAGTTTTGTGAAGATCCCTTCACAAACAATTTTTTAAAGATTTTCAAAAGTTAAAATATGTCTTCCTAACAATCAAAGTGTCAATGACTCTTTAAGACCACTTCACAAGGAAATTTCTAGAGGTTTTCAACAAGTCAAATTATCTTTTCATAATAAATAAAATGTCGAGGACACTTTAAGACCTCTCTTACTACTATTCTACACATTAAAGTATACAATAAGATTTCTAGAATACTCAAAATAATAAACATCCTTATATCTTTCAAACAACACAATGAATTGAGGGGATCAATCAATTTCACAAAAGATGTAACACACCAAAGACTCCTTCACCTGAGGGAGTTTAGTTTATAAATTAAAGATTTAGAAAGTATGTTTTTAAATTATTCATATATCTTTTTGTTTTGGGGAAACAATAGTTGAAAGACAATTTTCAGTTAGGATCAAATATTTAACCATTGGTTTTGATAATACGCTGCATGGTTACATTTCTATTTAAACTATTTTATGTGAAACTAGTTAGCATATATGTATATGTGTGTATGTATATTCATATATGTGTGTGTATATATATGTGTATATGTTTGTATGTATATTTATATACATATGTGTGTGTCTGTATATGTATATGTATATGTATATGTATATGTATATGTTTATGTATATACATATATTTATACATATGTATGTATATGTATATGTATATGTATATAGCTACATATGCATATGTATATATACATATGCATATACATATACATACATACATATATAAATATGAATCCTCCCCATGACTCAACATTAAAACTTATTATACATCTTAGCTCTTTATTGAATATTTAGTTTTTCAAGGTCCACTTCATAGTTGGATTCTCTATAAACATGTATAATTGAATAGTCTAATAATATATAGTATCTCTTATGTGATATTTAGTATGTTTGTTAGCTTCTCATTAGGTGATTATTTTTCCTTGTTACAATTACAATAACCTATGGATTTATTTCAATTTTTATGTAATTGCTTCCAAATTGGTTTCATACCTCTAGTATAAATAGATTGTCTTAGGTTTCTACCTTATTTTTTGATACATTCTTAAATTTGAATCTAATTGATCCCAAATTGGTTGCATATCAATTGATTTCCTCTTCTATAAAAAAAAAAATTATCATTTCATTTTTATACTTTGTTACTAGCCTCATCATGGTATTTAAAAATGTATTTGGGTCCATAAATCTAATCCTTTTATATTATTGAGAAGTTATTTTAAATATCATGTTACATCTAAATGAATTTTATTTTGATCATTAAGAGTATTACCATTGAAATTTCTAGTGGATGAAAAAAAAATTCCTAATCTTGTAGAGTCATGAAATTACTTTATGTTCTTATCACCATTAAATAGCCAATACACCCTAAACATTTGTCTCCAATAGATTTCTTACCTTAATTAAAATTCTACATATTTTTTGAGAATGTATTTCTTTTTCTATGTCTCTAAACCATCAATTTTGTGGTTCTATGGACTTCTCTTGCACTCTTAGGATCTTTCACCTAAAAGGAGAGAGATAGAACACTAAAATTGAGGTGCTTCACTCAAATAAAGGGATTGTATGATGGAATTATGACTAAATTCAATGATCTAAATGAAACTAAGTGATCAAATTGATCAATTATGAATGCAAAACTAATAAAATATGTAATGTTTGAAAACACAGTGACGTTTGCAAAAGGCTTAAAAAGATGATCAAAAATACAAATGAAACTGAACATAAAGCTATAATTTAGAATTTTTGCACCTGTAACACTAATGAAGACTGGAAAGCACTCAAGAAATTTGGAAAATCTGACTTTTAAATTGACTGAGACTCATTCACCACCCTGGATGAATCAATCACAAGTCAGGGTTTTCTGCCTAGAAACTGGTTTATGTTTACTGGGTACTGGAATCTGTAGTTAACTCTGTCAGCCACCTCATGAGGGACTCATTCACCATCCATGGTGAATCAATCCACTTTCAATTTTCTACAAACTTAGATCTCAGACCTGGACCTTGTCACTTGTACAACACTTCTTGACGAGAATTTGGATCGACATCTCAAAAAATATCTACAAAATAGCTTGAAATTTGTTTTCTAATGGGGGGTTTTCCTTGGTCAAACCCCTAATTGGGTAATTAAACCTTGAAGGGATAAAAATATACATAAAAACCTAGCCTTAAGTGTCTTAAAGACTAAGAAAATACAAAGTATGACAAAACCCTATTCTATTGAGTTAGAATAAGATGTGAAAATATGATTTGAATGATGCAAGACTTCAACCCTAGAAACCCTACAGCATATCAAATGAATGTAAATTTCATGCAAAAAATAATTCAAACCTTAAGTCTAAAGATAGAGAGAAGATGGAAGATGGAATCACTTTGAAAAAAAGTCTTTAGGTGTGATTTGATGGCTAGTTGTATCTCCTCAACCTAGATTTCTCCATGATTCACCATTGGCATCCATCATCAACCCTTTGCAATGTTGGATCTTGGATGAGAAGTGAGCTTGAAGACCTAAAAAAACCCTAATTTTTCATCCTAAAGCTTCAACTTTGTTGTAGAAAATGCAAATAAAACTTATTGTGGAAGACTCCCAATACTTGAATTTTGATTTTGCTTTGTAAAAATGACTAAGAGATGTGAAAAAAGACCTAAAATTTGTATTTATAGGCATCAATACATAATTTTCCTATTATTTATACCTAAGAGGCCGACATCCACTAAAAAATTAAGTTGAATTAATTGAATTCCCGCTTAAAATTGAAATTTCCCTCAAAAGGGAAGGGACTCATTCACCACCCTTGGTGAATGGGTCCCACCAAAGGAGACTCATTCACCCAAGGTGGCAAATGGGTCCCACTAGTGGTTTTTGAAGGTGGGTTTTTGGGATATGAATGAATTGAGTGTTGTTTGTTAGGATTTAAGTGATTTTTAAGTGAAACAGGCCTCTAGATCAAAAATAATGGGTCTTAGGGGCCTATAAATGTTGTTTTGAAGAATGAATAATGCAACGGTACTCAAAAGTAGGTCCAAATTAAGCATGAAATTGTCTCTTTTCTCAAGAGTGTCTAATTTTCTATGCCATAGTCTCTTGATTCATTCCTCTTTCTAATATTTCTTCATTTAGAGACCCTAATTCAATTTATACTCTTTTTTATCACTAGGAATATGTTCTTAAAAAGGATTTTGTTCCACTATTTAGGGTTCTATTTTAGGGAGCATAGCCTTTTTCATAATAACATCTTCAACCCTTTGAGGATAGAATAAACCTTCCCTAAATATTATACCAAGGGAATGAATGTGGGACCTCACATCCATGACATATTTTCAATCTCAAAATTTATCCTTTTTGGATGGTAATATTTTGAATAAGGATTTTAAGAGTGTAATTACTTAAGCATAAAATGGGAAGAATTGAGATTTTTAATTTGACTAGGGCTTATAGCTAGTTTTTGCTACTAAAAAATATGTCTAATCATTCAATAATGTTACTAAAACCTAGTATTCTATTTTTTAGATGTTCATTTCTCATTCATTAGGATTCTATCTATAAAGCAATTTTATCTTTAAACTTTTCTTTGGTTTTTGGCACTTACTCTTTTCCACTTCGGGATGAATCCATGCCCAAAGGATGAAGACTACTACATAAAGGCACGCAATACACCATGTAGTGGATGCATGGCTTTATATACATATCACTTTCCTTTCAGGCGTGAACTGAGGTATGTGTCAACTTGGCAGGATTTTCTTCAAAACTATTCTCACAAGTCTGAGATCACTTGCTCACTTGAAGCATCATCTATTTGCGTCGGGCAGTTTGTATTTTTTGGAATGATCTTTTGGCAGAGTTTATTGAGAAGAACAACCGGCATCTTACTTTCAAGATGGAACCTTCGAGTCGACGTCATCAACCTCCATAGTTGATCGATCATATTTTTTTTGGGCTATGTTAAAATCTGATTGTTTTTTATGGCTATCTTTGCTAAAATATGTGAAGCCATTAATGAAGCAGTTGATACTTAATGAGAAAAGATTTGTGTGATCTAATCAAGATCTAAGATCGGATTGTGAGCTATCAAGCTTAGGCATCTGGCAGTTTCTACTTTTGGAATGTTTGTAGCACTATCCTCTTCTTTTGGCTATAAATAGGGGTTGGCAGCATTGAGTTAAAAAAGGATTGAAGTTTGGTTTTTAGATTTTAGCTATTGCTTCAAAAATATTTTCAAAGAATATAGATATTATTAAGGATTTCTATTTTTCTCAAAAGTAGGAGGATCTTTACAGAATACTGCTATTCTCTCTAGCATGTTATATTTAAATTCAAACTATCATCAGATTGGCATCTCACCTTTGTTTTCAGTTTATGTATCATGGAAGTTTGATCTATTGGGAGAAATCTTTAAAATTTTGCATGTTATGGCCTTTGTCAAATTTATTTTTCATATTTCATTCATATTGAAAGCATTGTGTTAAAATTTTGCATTGGTAGTTCAGATTACTAATTTACATGTTATTAAGCTTCTATGTTGAATGTTAGCTTTCAAAAATTGAATCATGTCTATTGAACTCTTCCATTTTCTATAAAGCTCGTATGCCATTTTCCATATTATGATGTAAAGGAATAAGGATTCTGTAAATTTCTGAATATTTTTGTTAGTCTTTAGAGTTTTCTTATGTCTAATTGGACCTTAATGGGTGCTTCCCACATGAATATTTGAAAGACTGCATTGTGCTTCTCTCTAGCCTTTGTCACTCATTATCTTCCCAATCATGAAGGTTCTGCAATATTTTGTGCCCATTATATCATTTATAAGGAATAGTTAAGGTTTGAAATATTGTAAAATCTTTGGTGCATCGTCATTTTTATGTTTTATTCACATTTATTTCTACCCTTTTCCCCTAAACACAAAGAAGAGTCGGCTTTCTATAAAAAATCCTAGAGTTCATTTAGTGACACGTACATTGGTCCCCCGCTCATTGAATTTCCTATAAGGATGTTAGAGAACCACAAGCTTTGATGATCAACAGTTATTTTTCTAGCATGCTCAATGGGACTGAAGTTTTTCAAACATCTAATTAGAAGTCCGAAATATTTATTTTAAATCAGATCAAGAAAAGAGGCTAGAAATTTCATGCCCAAAGTTCAAACAATCTGCATCTTCAAGATGCCATTTCCTGTACTCCCAATCATCTGCCTCTATATCAAGGAGAAGAAGACTTGCAAGTTTTGTATCACCTATAAGAAGCAACAGGGTAAGAAGTGTTAGCTCCCACAATCCAGAGCTTTATCTACTCCAGTAAGAGGTTGAACCTTCCAAATTAGAATACCCATCTACCCTATTCATAGGAATTTTTACATAATGGCTCATGTAGGCACCCCCACTCCTAGAAATTTTGTAACCTGGGATAGCGATAGTCCACTACAACCACATACACCCCTAGATGTATGGCCCACCATACCCGCCAATGCTCTCAAGGCAATCCCAAAGTTTTCTAGGGAGAATTTTAAGACCCCCTCTGAACATCTCCAAGATATAGCAGAGGTATGTAGAGTGCATAACATCACGGAGGAGAATGTTGCTCTCAGGTTATTGGTTGCATCTTTCAAAGGAAAAGCCCAGTATTGGTATAGTTCTTTGGCTTTTTTTTTTATCCGCTCTTGGGACCAACTCAAAGAGAAGTTGTTCAAGTGCTTCTCAAATAAGGGAGATTGCTCCTCTTTACTGCAACAATTAATCACCATCAAAAGGGCTCCACAAGAGGCCATGAGTGACTTCAACACTAGGTTTCACAAAACCTAGCAAAGGATTCCTATGACTACCAAGCCTCTAGTCGCTATGGCATTCATGTTTTATCTAAAGGATTTCAATTCATATATCGCAGTCATGGTGCAGTCTATGGGAGGAGATATTCTTCCCAACACATACAATCTAGTTGTGCACGTAGAAAATAGTTTGATCGACATCAGGAAGCTTCCACCACGTCTGTCAATTCCCATGTTCATGGAAATATCTAGTGGCCCCTAAGAAGAAGCAACATCAAATGCCTCAACTCTACAAGGGACCACACCAGTTGTACCACCATCCATGTACGTATGCCCCAGTGTGCAACCAAGCACATCAGGCTCCTCTTCATTAGCAACGGATGTCAATGATATGAAGAACCTCATGTGGTCCTTTGTGAGTGAGCTAGTCCTCATCTGGAAACAACAAGTAGCACCTTTGAAGCCTCTCATGCAGACCTATCAAGGAGGAAGGCCATTATATCAATAGAATGCATATCAAGGAGCTTCGAAAGGAGGAAGTCAACAACCAACACCTGCAAACCAGATAGTCCAAGTTACCATACCACTTCAGACCATCAAGAACAATCCAAGTAAAGATTTAGTCGTAGGCCAAAACAACCTAGTGGAGGATGAAAATGCGTGGTGCTTCACATGTACAATGATATCCATATGCTTCGAAATTGTCTAAGGGAAAATCTGTAGCTCAAGATAGTGGAGCAAAGAAGTAAGGGTGTGTTCTCAAACATAGAAGAATATCAATCTCCCCAAATGGATAATGCCTGCTTCATAGCGCAAACGCAAGGAACATCCTTAAAGTAAGAGGTAGATATCACACCAGACCAAGTGCTCTTCTCTTGGATGGAAGAAGAAGATGCGGTATTTACAAATGATGCACCAACGACTAGTGCCCCACAAGTACAGTCGGACTACAACACAAGGTGCAAAAGAAGGCTCACTGGAGAATACATGCAACAAGCTCCACAACATCCACAATCATGTCAACCATAGCCACAAGTAAAGAAATCCATGCAGGCCCAACCCACTCAATAGTCATAAACTCTGCCATTGCCAGAGAAGGAGATAGAAAAATTAGTGAACTCACCCATAATGGATGGGCCTCTCTCGAAGATGAAAGAGATACCACTATTCAGACCTAAGGTCTTGCCAGTTGGAATGCTCAACATGGTTGAATAGTTGAAGAATAAACCCACTAATGTATCTTTGTGGGATGTTATATCAATTCTAAAACAAAAGACGTTACTCCAAGATGCATTAAAAAAAGAACAAATATCGCAGACGGATGTGATTCCATCGTGCGATCAAGTTAGAGACAGAGAACCCGCGTCGGACCCCCAATCTTTGAAAGCCACAACATATGTGAATGTCACAAACAATGCAAATGTGAAAGAGGTAAGAAAACCAAATCCCACATCTTTCTTTTTAACACTTATGGTGGGAGATAAGCTTTTACACAATAACATGATTAATTTGGGAGCTAGTACTACGGTCATGCCTAAACAACTAGCTGATGCCCTGAAACTCAAGTATGAGCCTCTTGAGAAAGGGATTATGCAATTAGATGGGAAGAAGGTCCTAACCGTTGATCACATCAAGGATCTATCTTTAACCCTCTTCTCGTTTCCAAGCCAAATGGTCATGCAAGAAATAGTTGTGATATACATTCCCCCAATCTTTGGGATGTGCCTTTCAAGGGACTTTCCAGCAAAGCATGGTGGATATTTAGTGCTCAATAAGTCTCATCTAATATTGCAGACCAAGAATGGGGAAAAGATGAATATTTTGTCTGAATCCATGCACCTAGAACATATAGCGGACAATGTGGTCATATGTTTTGAAGGAAACTCATACCTCCTTCTCAAAAAGGGAGACGTATTGTGTAGAAATGTTAGAAGATGAGGAGGGCACAAGTGACAAAAACCCCCGAAGAGGAGGTCCTCCTCAACCAATTTATCATATCCAAACCATTTGGGAACTTCCATGCTACCGGATTGGGCAACTGTGTGATCTTTGACGATGACCAAGTTTTCCCAACATTGGCAAAAGAACAAGAAGAGCCTAATGGACCAGGCAAAAAATAGTCTATGGATGCTATATTTTGATGGTGCAAAATGCAAGGTCAATTCCAGAGTAGGTGTACAAATCGTATCCCCAACTAGATCAGAGACCCTCAAAGCTTTTCACTTCTAGTTCCCATGTGCTCAAATAATGATTTTAAGTATGAGTCCTTTCTCCATGGTTTGTTTCTCATAGAATAGATGGGCATGAAGAGAGTACAAGTGTTCAGAGACTCAGAGTTGATTGTAAGCCAAGTCTGTGGGCAGGCAACTACCAAAAATGTAAGAATGTAGTCTTATAGACATAGAGAATGGGATCTAATCGAGAGCTTTGAAGATTTTAACATACAAGTTATCCTATGGTCCCAGAATAGTGTCGCTAATCGGATGGATTTGATTGGTTCGCAGTTTGAACCAATTTCTAAATCAGCAAAAAAATTGAATGTAGTGCAGATCATCGTCTGACTGTCAATTCCTGACAATGATCAGAACTGGTAGGATTTTTAGGACAATGTTTAGATTGCCACTTTTTTACAAAAATTAGAAAAAACTTTCGGCCATTTGCAGTCCAAATCTAGAAGAGCTATGGAAGGGAAAGTGATCCAATTAAAGGGCAATAAGCTCTTGCGAGGTTTGATTTCTCTTGAAAATATTTTTGACTACTAGGATGTGAGGAATAGAAAATAAAGATTCACTATTGATGCAAAAGACTATGAAGATCTCGATGTCGAAAATAGTAGAAAGTTAAAAGTCATCAGAGACATTTCATAGAAGGATAAAGAGAGACTGAAAGGGTTATGCTCTAGATACGACGGGGTCACGGTTTGGACCTATGATGATCTTAGAGGATATGATCCAAGCATAATTCAGCATACTATTAACTTTGTCGAAGGCTCAAAGCCTGTCTAACATAAAAAAGGCCGGTCAATCTAAAGGTCGAAGCATTGATGGAACAAGAGCTCACCAAATTAATCGAATCAAGGATCATACACCCAATCAAACATTCCATCTAGGTATCCAATCTTGTACCAATGCAAAAAAAGAATGGTGATATTCAGCTCTGCATGGATTTTAGGGATTTGCACAAAGCTTCGCTAAACTATCACTACCATTTTTCATTAATGGAGTAGATTCTGTAGACTATGGCCAAATTAGAGATGTTTTCATTGCTCGATGGTTTTTTGGGTTTCTTCTTCTCCATGTTGAGGCTCCTCCTCCTGAATGGTAGGCATCTCAAGTACAAATGTCCCCATTCTCTTGCACTTTTAGACAATTTCCCCTCATTCAACTTCCTAGAATACACCTTTTGTTTAAGCTTACACTCAGGTGCATCCTTCCTCTTTATAGACCTTGCGACTAGTGGGGACTTGGGAGCTTTTCCTGAGGAGCCAGTGATGGCACCACTATCAATCTCACTCTCGATCTCATCTTTGAGCTTGCCATATGTTAGCTTTGCACCTTCCTCTTTGATTTGAGAAATTTGTACATCTACCCACTGCCTTGTTATGTTTTTAATAGGCCTAGTGAGGATGTCGAGGTCGGTGACCTCTTCTTCATTCCAATCAATGATAGATAGGGGTAAGTTGGCCACAACATTGTATCTATCATCAATAATATTGTCATCCTCCTCCACTATTTGATCAAGAATAGGGAATAGATTTATTGACTTCATAAATTGGGTTGTCATTCTCATATAGTGCCTCATTTGCACTTCTTTATCATCTCCACAATTGGCCCAAAAGTCTGCAACATGATGTCAATGGGTGTATTTCCTTCCAACCCACTTCTTCAACTTGTCATGAGGGTCCATTCTTCCTTTATCAATATGGGGGTCCAAGTTATACTCTGCCAACTCCTTATCTGAATATTTGGCACATTGAGCAGTAGGACAGGAATACATTGCTTGTCCAAAGGTCAAGGGATATGGAATCCTAGCTCGATGCTTGTCACTCAATAGTGTTTGTGCATTCTATAACTATTGAGAGACCTCTAACAAGATGATTCAATCGTTGGGATAGCCCGGTAACCGATAGGGTCTTCCTAAGAACCCTTCAGGTCTGATGTAGGAAAACTTCAGGAATTGGATAAACAGATACCCAAATCCCTTCATGAATGCTTTTGCACTATGTGACACCCTCCCCTCAAAATCTCCTCCTAGGAGCCTGATTATGTGCCCAATGAAGGCATCATTT
Source organism: Sequoia sempervirens (assembly GCA_007258455.2). NCBI lineage: Eukaryota > Viridiplantae > Streptophyta > Pinopsida > Cupressales > Cupressaceae > Sequoia > Sequoia sempervirens. The sequence continues at coordinate 46,593 of VDFB02072991.1, forward strand.
ACTCTTTTGTATTCTTTATTGAAGTTTCTATATTTTAGTTGAGGATAGAAGTCATAAAGTTTAAGCTCTCCTTTCTTTGTTCCTAGTGGGCCCACACAGAAGAGTACCTTGTATGGAAATTTCTCTGCAAGGAGGTATAGTAGATATGATGTCATGTAAAATTGAGAGGTTTTCTTCACCGTCATCAATTAGTTGTGCATGTTATCAGTGATCATCTTTTCTTAGTGAAATTTATTTTTTCCCTGGATGATCTCCTCAACAAAGTAGAACATCCATTCCTCAAAGAAGGAAGCATTTGGAAGGCCCATTACCCTACTTAGGAGAGTAACTAGATCATGGTATTCTTTGAAGAACTCACTTCTGAACAGATTTTGGGGCACTTTGTTGGTGTTTCCCCTCTTTTCTTTCAACCAATGCTATTTGATCATTCTCTTGCATCCCAAGGGGTCTTGTTTCCATACATTCTAAGTGAATTCCTTCTCAACCTCTTCCATTTCATCAACTGTAGGAATGCCAAATGTCCTACCATTATTCTTGGCTGACAAGTCTGCTAGTACTCTTCCATCATGGTTAATTATTTTTCTATTGGAGTGGTAAACTTCCCTATAGTCCATGACTAATTCAAGGGAAATTAGTGCAAGATGGAAGCTAGCTACCTTTGTGAGGTCGCTTCATTTAATTCTCTGGGAATCCTCTATGGTAGGGTTGACCATCACCCTTTGCTTGAATTTGTCTATATTTACATGTCCCAAGTCTGTATCAAACATTATGTACCAAGTGGAGGCAAGCTTGGAGGTGCACTCCACCCTGTGGAACTAGTACTTCATTTGTTCTTATTTCTCTTTTCCCCTTGGAATTCTTCCAGGTTTCTTTCCCTTGTCTACTTTTCCCATGGGCTTTACTGATGAAACCTCAGTAGGTTCCATAAATCCTACAAATACAGAGTGCAACTTAAGTGTTTTACATATTAAAGAGGTAATCATCATTTAGATCCTACAAAACCAAGGTTAAATCCATTTATACATCCTTAAAAGATCATAAAATTCATCACTATTAATCATCTAGAGCTTATTAGGATCTTTTAAGAAAATGCAAGCTCGAGAGTGTGAGTTTCCCCTGGGTAGAAGCCGTCAAGAGCAATTGGATGCAGGATGGCGCTAGGGGCATGGAGATCCACATATGGTTGTCCACAATGAGATCCTTGCATTGCTTATTTGGAAGGAAAATCCCATAAGGAATGATTAAGTATGTGTGGAAATAGACCATGATATTGTTGAAGTCATTAGATGAGGCACTTGCAGGTTTGGAGGATGCAAGCACCGTGAGATTGAAAGGCATTAAAGTTTGGTTGTTACATAGCGGCGTTCAAGGGAAAATGATCCGCATGTGAAAGTCTACACTGCAGAACTCGCGGGTGTTTTGGATGTCAGGGTGCATACCTTAGAGTTTCGTTGACTTCAAAAATGTGGAAGCAAAATACCAGGCAGGCGCTAAGTGTTTTCCATTTGAAGAATGGCTTTGAAGGGACGATAATCTGCATGTGGTAGTCTGAATAGGAGAACCTGTGAATAGGGTTCAAACTTAAGTTATGCGCCGAGAGGCTTCAAACTTTTGAGGGAAGGAAGGTCATCCTGTGGAGTTTGCAACGCGAGAAGATGTAGGAACTTGGCTGTTAAGGAATGGTGATGGAGTGAGGGCCACCCACATGCAGCCACCCATAGAGGTTTAGCTATATGCAGCTTTGAAATAGCAATTTTTTAGCAAACTCCTAAAGATGGAGGTGATGGACGGTGTGAAGTCTGCACTGCGGGCGGATGAGCTGAATTTTTTGCTAAAAAACAAGTGAAGGATGGCCAACCGTACGTAGTGATCTACAAGCCAGTTTGGACTTAGTCAATTTTCAAGTGTTGGGCTTAGTTCACTCAACAACAACAATGGAAGCGGAGCGCATAGCATGGGGCAGCATTAAGGTTTTCTCGTTAAGGAAGGGCAACGAGATAGGGGCAGTTCACAAGCAAAGTGCCACATGGGATTTCCCATGTAGGACCAACGGATTTTTCATTTCTTTGAGATTTTCCCATGATATTTAGGATAGAAATGGCGATGGTGTGGGCCATAAGAGTTTATTCGCCGCATGAAAAATGACGATGGAGAATCGGGAATCCGCATGGGTGCAAGAATAGTATTTAGGTAAACATCATGGGTTTTTAGAATGTTCGATGCAAATTTCCCATGTGGAGTCGGGGATCGCAGAGGTTGGGCGAGATGGTTGGGGCAAAATAGGGCTTGATTTTTAAAGGTTTCAACATTTGGTAACTGTAATTCATGAAAAGAAGCATTTTTCAAAAGTTTGAAAGTAGACCTACCTAGAATCCATGCAGAAATCTGAAGGAGACTTAGCTCGAATCCAACTGGAAGTTTCGTGCTGGCAAGAGCTCCTCATTCTTTATTGAAATCGTGAAAGCCAAGGGTGAAAATGACAGGTTTAGAGCTTCTATTTATAGGAAAAACAACATTTATGATGCATATTTAATTCCCAGTATGGCGACAACTCGACCGATAGGGTTGCGGAAACTCGACTTGGCGCGACCATTTAGGAGACCCAAGTAGCAAAGGAGGATGGAGAACTTGCAATGCAAGTGGATGGTTGGATCCATCCATAACTTAGCGGTGAGGAAATGATAGTTTTTCTCTAAGGGAGACCCACAAATGCGGGCCCATGAGGTTTGGAAAATGCAACGGCAAAAGGCAAAGGGAAACCCACGGGTCCAAATCTACATAGGCAAAAGACTTAGTAAATTTTAGGGTGGGTGATTTTGGTCACTGAAGATTTAGTGACTTTGTTGCATGTGACCAACCTAAGCTTAGAAATAGGGGCACACAAAACAAGGCAAAGGCCAAAACAACTTGACGAAGGCGAAAAGGGAAGAAGGGGTCCCCACTCTAAATGAGGCATGTGTGTTATAGGCACAACAGACATGTTCTCATACTTGTAATAAAATATTTGTTCAATCCATAAATATTACCTAAAAAAAGGCATGAATATATTCATTACTAGGGTAGTGAACATACAACCAAAGCATCGTAAACAACTCATACATTAGGAAGAATTTTTTTCTATACCTAAGGGTAGAGGAAGGAATAACCAAGTATATTGAAACTTTATTCTCATTTTTTATATGCAAAGTCCAATAGACAACAAACAAAAAATGTAAATTAGGAAGTGGTCAACAAAAATGTGACTAGCAATTTATACAATGTAATATGTTTAGACAATGTGATTGGGACTAAAGAAAATTAAAGATCTTATAAAAAAAATGTATTCTCCCAAAGAATTTCATGAATATATTTTTAAATTGTTCTAATGTTATATTTGTCTCAATCAATAAGATTGAAAAAGGAAAGTGGAGAGCGAATTTCTAACCATATAAGTCTTTAAGACAATAGGAAAACAACATAATTTTATGTTGATTATTTCTATTTATTCTTCTTGCAATGAAGATTACATAATGATTGTGTCGAACATGTTACCATACTTAACGTAAATTTTTTATTCAATCTTTATACATTGTCTCAAAAAACATGAATATATGCATATCAATCAATAAGATTCTAGAAAAAAAAAGTCATTAAAACACCATAATTTTATATTAATTATTTTTTATTTATTCTATTCCCAACAAAAAAAATCATGTAGTAATATTTAATAATATTAATTATGCTATAATATTTCTCATTAAATCCCTTAATCAATCCATACACATTACCCAAGAAAAATCATAAAATAGAAAAGATTTTATGAAGCCAAATATAATATGAAGTGAGTAGGAAAGTCAGTCAATGGAGTTTCAACGATTTGGTATCTTCTTATATTTCACATCTTTTCAAAAAGTAGCATATGGATTATGCTATAATATAAAACTAGAACAGCAAAGTTGGTTAATGGAGTTTGACTTTATAATAGATTTAAATGTTAAAAGTAATATTGAGAAAATGAGTTCAAAATTTGCACCGAAGGCAGAGTGACCAGCAAATGGAAGGTCTTAAGTTAGATTCTAACTAGTCTACGAAAATTTTAACATCGTATCAAAGCTACACCAATCTGAGATCTCTGAACATCTACAGTGGGATTCAAATGAGGTGTTGGAAAATGAGCCATACCTGAAAAAAAGATAGACTAGTCACCAAAAGAACTTGTAGCTAAGTTATAGAGCACCTCAACAGAAAATGAGAGGCCCTAAGTTATTGATCCAAGAAAATTTTAATAAATACAAAATCTATCACAAGAATTGATAAAGAAAACATTTGCAATAGACTTCAATAAATTAGTAAAACGTAAACCATTTAATCATCTTTGAAATTATCAAAATTACTATAAAGAACTTATAATATTTCAAAATTTGAAATTTATGGTAGAGATTCTATTGCTTAAATATTTATTAATATTTTTTAAGAAGAAGAAGAAGAAGAATCACAAGTAATTTTGAAAAATTCTAAATATTTCAACTTATATCTTCCTAACTATTTTTTTATATCCCTTCACAAAAAAAATTTAAAGATTTTAAATAGATCAAGTATGTCTTCCTAACAATCAAAATGTAAAGGACTCTTTAATACCCCTTCACAAGCAAATTTCTAGAGATTTTCAACAAGTCAAATTATCTTTTCATAATAAATAAAGTGTTAAAGAACTCTTGAAGACCTCCTTTACTATTATTTTACACATTAAAGTAGTATGCAATAAGATTTCTAGAATACTTAAAATAATAAGCATCCTTATATCTTTCCAACAAGATAATGAATTGAATTTCACAAAAGGCATAACACCCCAAAGGCTTCTTTACCTAAGGTGGCTTAGGTTATAAATTAAAGATTTAAAAATACTATCATTTTAAATTATTCATATATTTTAATTTGTGGGGAAAAAATAGCTGAACTACAGTTTTCCATGTTAGGATCAAATACTTAAACATTGGTTTTGATAATAGACTACATGGTTACATTTGTATTCAAACTGTTTTATCTAAAACTAGTTAGCATATAAATGTAATATTGTTCAAAAGTAAAACATAGATAATTCAATTGTGATAATATGAAATTAATAATTATGAATTAATTTGATTTATTTATTTATTTATTTATCTCACAAAGTCCCTTGATTAAAGTTAGATTTAACTTATACATGATATAAGTGATGAGGAGGGCCAACCAACTCAACAAGGGTATTTGATTCCATATAGTAAATCATTAGTATCCATGGGATTTGCATCATACTACATCAACTACAAATTTAGGCTTTTCAATGACTTGGCATAGTGGTTGTGGGAATTTTTAAACATGATGATGAATCTTTTTTTCTAAAGACCAACTTTTAGTTGTCATGATTAGTGTAAATCTACGTGCATGGAAATCAAGGGTGAGAAGAGCATCAATAGTGAACAGTTTTTTCCCTTAAATGAGCAAAAAAAAACTTTAACAAGTCATTTGACTTACCTAAACTAAGCTTTTGACAATATAAAAAGAAAGAAAAAAATAATGCTTGGAATTCAATTTCTAAAGTAATATTAAAAAAAGATCAAAATTAAGAGGGTCAAATTTTTAGAGCATACAAAATTATGTTGTTTCTCACCTAGAAAAATAGCATAGTGTAACATTTCACTTCATTTATGATCTCCATAAATTATTTTACAAATATATATGCATACATCAATATATTCAATGAATTAAAATCTTGGGGACCGTGCCCTGTTTATTTGAAAAATATTATAAAATTCAACATTCAAAAATAATTTTTTTTAGCTTCATTCCAAGTATATATCATGTCCTACTACATGCTAATATAGAGGGCTCCAAAACATAAAATCCCTAAATTTTGCTAAGTTAACTAGGAAATTTTAGCATAATATCGTTAGTCACCTTCTTTTAAAATTATTGCTCATTTCTTGTATATGATGTGGTGATGAGTAGCCACCATGACCATATAAATTATTTATTTTGTATGATGAAAGGGTCATTTCATAGAAATAACCTTGTTCCATTAAATACCTCTTATAGAATCATGTATGTAATCCCCCTAGAAGATCCTTCTTGACCAAACAAGAAGACATTATATTGGTAATTTCTCCATATTCATCTAAGTCTAATAGCACCTCAACAAACATAACCATTACATCTATATTTACATTTTACCTAGGTTAAACCATTAGTCATTGCTTGGAAAAGATGGAAATCATAGCTCTAAATTAAAATATTTTCTTTTCTCAAATCTAAAATCCCTTGAATTAAGACCATTTGGAAATGGTTAGAGAAAATTTAAACAATGATTTCATCCTTTAATACTCAAACATAGAAATGGTGGTCTTAGGTCTAAAATGCATAGAACCTAGGATCAATTTCCTTTTCTAGGGTTTCATTAGGATGCAAATCAACAAGGTGATTAGATTGAATTTCAACCATAAAGGTGAGCCAATCAAGTCGTGATCTGCATCCTTTTTGAGGGTTGATAATTGATTGGAATTGGTTTCTCTTTATTAATCTAATTAGACTATGTGCCCTGATATGAAAAATGTAAGATTTTGACAATTGATACATTGTAACAGAGATTTGTAGGCATATATGAAAAGGGAAGAATATTGTGCACCTATCCTATAAATTTAAATTCAAATACTATAGGAGGACATAGTTGTTAGTGTGAATAATTAATCTATTCACTATACTTAAGTTTACTTAGGTTGATGAGGTTAGACAACATCTTGTCTAACTAAATGTGCAACCTTTTAGACCTCTAGATGTTACCAACTTATTTGGTAAACCTCATGCACACACCTTTTGAGGTTGGAATACTTTCCATCTGACCTCAAATGTCACTCAACACTTGGCACACAAGGTTGATGACTTTGTCATAGAGATTGTTGGTTTCAACACTCCAAATGTTCTTAAGGTTGACACCTATAGGACACTTCTCTAATCACTTGTGCCACAGCTTGGGGTACTTGTCAATCCACCTCATAGGTGGATTTCCTCATCCTTACCTATATAGGTAAGCTCATATTGTAATCAAATCAACTCTTTTATCAAATCATTTTGACAATGAAAGACTAGGCATATTGTTTGCAAGTGTATCTTTGTTGAAGCACAAGGTTTTTGTTGTCATGATCTTGGATGAAAATGCTAGCAATAGCTTCCCAAGGGTGTCTTTGTCCTTATAGGGATACTATAGATCAATTTTCATAGTCCTCTAATGTCATATTTAAGTTCTTGATTCCCACCTGAAAACTTATTAGATCACTATCGGATAATTGTGTAGGTGCATTTTCAAGAGATGACAAGGTGTATGTTTTTTTAATAAAATAATGGATAAATTATCTTCAAAATTTCTTCAAGCCTCTCCAAACCTAAAACCTACACATTCAAAAAGAGAGGAAAGGTTGTGCCATTTAGGGGCTTTCCTTAGTCAAACCCTATATTAGTGTTTCACTTCTACAATGGCAATATCAATGATAGGAAGATGATGAATCGACAATGTGTTGCAACTCACCACCCTTCAATGGCTTCCTTGAAGGATGGAAGTCATGCACATCACGTCAAGGTCTTGGTTCTTGATTTCTTTATTTGCTTGAATTTCTTAGAGACCTAAAAAGGGTTAGCCTTCATAAACAATATGATAAAATGTACATAAACTCACATAGGATTTGACATGATGCTTGGATCTTGAATTGATGTAATAAAGCTTTGAAATGATACTCTTGACTTTCTTGATAGTGCACTCTTGATAATAATTTTCACCTATTGCTTCTTGGTGTTCCTTGTTAGATTACAAATGATGCAACAACTAGTTATTTATATGTAATTATGCTAATTTCCATAAATTGAATCCTGATAGCCAATATTTATAGCTTGAATTAGAAATGATAAAATACTAGCATTGACATATTTGAATTTTGAGCCCAAAAAAATAGGGAGAAAGAGTCGCCAAAGGGTGTCCCTTTCCTAGCCCTATTTTTTGAGGATTTAGGTGTTGAGGGAAAAGAATTAATAAATGCATTTGTTCTATTCTTGCAATTTATCAAAAAATAGTGAAATAAGCCTTGAAAAGTATAATTTAGGAAATTAGGAGTTCAATCAAGTCTAATAAATTAAGGGGGAAGTAAAATATAGTGTGAAATTTCCTAGGGTGACAATTTTTGATGCTACATTTAGCCCCCACTCTAGTGAGAGTATGAACTTATGCTTAGACTCACACTAAAGTAGAAAATCTATGACAAGAGGGCTTCGATTGTACAAATATTTAAGATATAGGATGACTAAGGATCTAGGGAGAGTTCACAAGCCCCATATTTAAAAGACTTAAGATCAAGGTGGAGTTTTTGAAATACATAACCTTAAGTTAGACCTATACATTTTTGTCATGTCCTTCAATTTTGCCAATATTTCATGCATTTAGAGACATCCCAACTTATAGAACCTGTCAAACTTCATTTATTTTTGGAGGCTTAGTTATGGAGGCTTAGATTAGAGTCAATTTTTAAACAAGATTTTTTTTTGGAAAAAAATAATTAATTTCTATTTGGAAACCAAAAAATGGATAGAAAACAAGAAAGGAAGAATAGGGAAGTAGTTAGAGAAAATAGATTAGAGTTTAAAATGTAAGAGTGTACAAAATTAAAGCTCTAGGGAGAACATTAACAACACTTGTAGAGAGTGCATACACAAGAAACAAAACAATTTGTTGATAATTTGTGTAATCTTTTTGTAAATGCTTTATACAAATTATCTTTCATATAAATAGATAATATGTTTTTCCAATTTAAGAACTATCTTCTTCTATAATATTCATGGTCTTATTTTTTCCCACAAATTTATAAATTTTAAAAAAATATAAATAAAAAATTATTTTAAATTATAATAGAAAATCTAAATTATCTATATAAACAAATCGATATACAAGTATAATTTTAGCTTTAAAATGTATTTTCATATTAATTAACAATTTTCTTACATAGATTTGTCAAATATTTATTATAATTTATTAAAAAATTAAGCTCCAACTGCAACTAAGTGTGATTACTGAACCATGAATTTTGAGGTGTGTTCTATGTACTTATCTTGCACTCCTAGGATTTTTCACCTAAAAGGAGAGAGATAGAACCCTAAAATTGAGGTGGTTCACTCAAAATAAGGAATGTATGATGTGATTATGATAAAATTTAATGATCTAAATTTAGCTAAGTGATGAAATTGATTGATTATTAATGTAAAACTAATGAAATATGCAATGTTTGAAAACATGGTGACGTTTGCAAAAGACTTAAAAGATGAACAAAAATGCAAGTAGAACCAAACATAAAGCTATAACTTAGAATGTGTGCACTTATAAGATTGATGAAGACTAGAAAGAACTCTGGAAATCTACAAAAAATGACTTTTAGGTTGACTGGGACTCATTCGCCACCCTGGGCGAATCAATCCCAGGTCAGGGTTTTCTGCCCAGAAACTGATTTATGTTCACTATGTACTACAATCTGCATTTAACTATAATATCCACCTTAAGTGGACTCATTCACCATCCATGGTGAATTAGTCCTTTTTCAGTTTTCTACAAATTCAGATCTCAGACCTACACCTTGTCACATGTATAGCACTTTTTGATGGGAATTTGAATCTGGGTCTCAGAAAATACCTACAAAACAACTTAAAATTTCTTGTCTAATGGGGGGTTTGCCTTGTTCAAACCCCTAATTAGGTAATCAAACCTTGAATGGATAAAATTTGCATAAAACCCTAGCTTTAAGTGTGTCAAAGGCTAGGAAAATTTGAAGTATGACAAAACCCTATTCTAATGTGCTAGAATAAGATGTGCAATTATGATTTGAATGATGCAAGACTTCAATCCTAGAAACCTTACAACATATCAAATGGATGTAAATGATATGCAAATGAAATACAAACCTTAATCTGAAGATAGAGAGAAAATGGAAGATGGAATCACTTTGAAAACAATTCTTTAGGTTTGATTTGATGGCTAGTTGCATCCCCTCAACCTAGATTTCTCCTTGATTCACCATAGGCATACATCATCAACTCTTTGCAATCTTGGATCTTGAATGAGAAGTGAGCTTGAAGACCTGCAAAACCCTAGTTTGTTGCCCTAAAGCTTCAACTTTGCTATAGAAAATGCAAATGAAACTTATTGTGGAAGACTCCTAACACTTGACTTTTGATTTTCCTTTGTATAAAATGACTAAGAGATGTGAAAAATGACCTAAAATGTGTATTTATAGGCATCAACACCTAATTTTCCTGTTATTTAGACCTAAGAGGCTGACATCCACTAAAAAATTAAGTTGAATTAATTGAATTCCCACCCAAACATGAATTTCCCCCCAAAAGGGACTCATTCACCACCCTTGGTGAATGAGTCCCACCAGAGGGGACTCATTCGCCCAAGGTGGCGAATGGGTCCAATTAGTGGTTTTTGGAGGTGGGTTTTTGGGATATCAGTGAATTAAGTGTTGTTTGTCAGGATTTAGATGGTTTCTCAAGTGAAATGGGCCTCTAGATCAAAAATAATTGGTCTTAGGGGCCTATAAATGTTGTTTTGAAGATTGAATAATGCAAGGGTACTCAAAAGTAGGTCCAAATTAAGCGTGAAATTGTCTCTTTTCTCAAGACTGTCCAATTTTCTATGCCACAATTACTAATACACATGTATGGAACATGAACCACTAATCACAAATAACTAGGACAAATAAGTGTGGTAACTAACATAAATATAATAATTTATGATTAGATTATGATCAATCATATGTCCAATAGTATAAGCTAAAGAAATCTCTTTATAGACTGAAACAAGAATATCAAGAATAATATAAAAACATTACTCATATTTGTTAATAAATGGCTTCAACAAAAGCAATAGTGAGCCCACCCTCTACATCAAGACAAATCATCATGAGATTATAATTTTTTTCAAGTTCAAGAAAGCCATGGAAATAGTGTTTTAAATGACAAACTTAGATTTTTAAAAATGTTTCTTTAGTATTAAGGTAAGAAAAATAGATCGTGGAATATATTTTTTTCAAAAAAAGTATGGTATAGAAATTTTGAAGATATTTAGAATATTGATCAACAAGCCTACATCAACACTAATAATCATAAGTTTAAATTAAGTAAGAAAGATTATATTAGCAATGTAAATCTAACCTTGTACAAGAGCATGGTTGCAAGCTTAATTTAATTAATAGAAATAAAATTTGACATAATGAATGAATTAAAAGCATGATTTCATATTTAAGGAGATAGTAAATCATACATATTGGTAAGAAGAAAAAGAATCACAAGATATGTTAATGGTGCTATGGGCTATGGAATTCTTTAAATACCATACCAAGTAAGTTAGAGCTAGTTGGATATATTGATAGTGACAAGGTAGGCAATTTAGATGAAAGGAAGAGAATATTCAAATATGTCTTCCATTTTGTTTAGGATCCATTTCATGGCCATCCAAGAAATAGAAAATAGTTTCTCTTTCCACAATAGAATTTTTGAATAGGATAGTCAATTTAGTAGCATGCTAATCAATTTGGCTTGGGAAGATCCTAGTAGACTTGAAGGAGGAACAAGAATATTGTACAACCCTATATTGCAATAATATATCATCAATAGCTCTGACAATGAACATAATTTTTCATGGATGAAGCAAGCATATTGGGATCCATTTTCATTTCATAAGGAAGTTAGTAGAACATGGAAAAATTAAAATTTAGGTTTATAAAATTTGAGCAACAAATCCTATATTTCACCAAACCACTCTTAAACAATAGTTTTAAATGTTTAAGAAATAGTTTTTCAATTATGGATATAGTGACACCAGCTTTGAAGGCTTCTCAATTTCTAGAAGCCATATGTAGTGAAATTTGTAAATCTTTACGCTACTGAAAAGTCAACTTAAAAAATCAGCTCTAGAAAGTCAGCTTTGGAATGTTCCAAAAATTTAGCTGTAGAATGCTTTAGAAAGTTAGCTCTAGAGGTCATATATAGTAGCTCTAAAAAAGCATAGTTTAGCTTCAAAATTATAGAGTAACTGTTTAAAAGACTTATGATTAAAGTGGAGTGTTTGTAATACATAACCTTAATTCAAAGAAATACATTTCTAATAAGTCCATTATAATTTACCAAGATTCCATGCATATAGAGACATCCCATCTTATAGAATCTATAGAAATTCATTTATTTTTGGAGGCTTAGTTATTGATGCTTAGATTTGAATCAATTTTTAAACAAGAAAAATGTTTTGTTTTTTGGAAAAAAAATAATTAATTGGTAGTTGGAAATCAAAAAAATGGATAGAAAACAAAAACGAATAATAGGGAAGTGGTTAGAGAGAACAGATCAGAATTTAAAATCAACAACAGCTCTTCAAAGAGTGTACACAATGAGCATAAACAACACTTCTTGAAAGTGCATACACAACAAACAAAACTATTTTGTTGATAATTTTTGTAATCCTTTTGTAAACACATTATACAAATTATCTTTCATATAAATAGATAATCTATTTTGAATTTAAGCACTGTCTTCTTCTATAATCTCCATGATCTTATTTTTTTCACAAATTTATAAATTAAAAAATAAAAACATATATAAGAAACTCTTTGAAATTATAATAGAAAATCTAAATTATCTACATAAACAAAACTATATTTAGATATACTTTTAGCTTTAAAATATATTTTCATATTAATTAACAATTTTCATACATAGATTTTTCAAATATTTATTTTAATCTATTAAAAAACTTAACATGAGCTCCAACTGCAACTGAGTGTGATTACTAATACACGTGTATGCAACATGAAACCACTAATCACAAATAACTAGGACAACTAAATGTGATTACTAACATAAATATAATGCTTTATGATCAGATTACAATCAATCATCTGTCCGACGATTGTTTTTCCATGGAGCTGGAACACAATTCTAACCAACAAATCAGTACAGCATTATACGCTTTGTTGGGTAGATGTTCGTTCTTGCTTGCCTATATATACTATTTCCTGCTGATGTTTAACAACATGCAGCGTCTCTGAACATCGTGATTAGGGCAAAATAGTCTTGGCAAACATCGTGATTGAGGCATAATAGTATTGGCAATTCTTGTCATGGCCAGTTCAACGTCGAAAATGGGCACATCTTTTAAGGTTGATGACGTGCAGGAGCTTGCAAAGTTGAAGGGTGAGGATGTACCACAGAGATATATTCGACCTCAACAAGAGAGGATTGGATGTACAGCACTAAGTGCTCCCCCTGGTCTTCATGTTCCTCTCATTGACATGGCCAAGTTACTCTCCTCACACCATTCCACTAGACAACATGAGATGGACAGGCTCGCCCGAGCTTGTAAAGAATGGGGTTTTTTTCAGGTTTGTAGGAGTAAATATACATCACCTTCTACAGTTGTTTCAAATTTCTATGAACAAGAAATACTTCTGCATTATTCTTTAATGGGCTCTTCCCTTAACCCGCTAAATACTTCAAAAATCCTTTTTATATTCGTAGACATAGCAGAACTCATATGTTCAATCTAATTGGCTTTAGTTATCAAAGTGATCTCCACATGGCACTATACTTTTGAAATGCGAAAAATTGACTGTGATTTGGAATCCTTTTTGTCTCCTCCTTCAGGTGTCCAATCATGGAATCGACCGGGAACTACTGGAGCTAATAAAAAAGGTGGCGAGGGAATTCTTCAAGTTGCCATTTCAAGAAAAAGATAAATACGCAATGTTTCCTGGCACAATCCAGGTAATCTATTCAGGTTTTATATCCTTTTCATCAACTAGAGTTTTTCTATTGAACAGAGATGGGCACAGTCAGAAGTATTTTTAATTTAATCTCGCTTATATTATGCAGTACGCCTGGTGATTTTAACCCAGTTCACCGCATGCAAACCAATTGATAATCATGACCTGAGATATTGATAGTGCATGGTTTCTTGCATGAGTTTTGCAGTGATACAGTGGAAGCTTATTCGAGGGAAGTATCTACACTCTGCTGGAAATTGTTGAGTGCCATAGCTGATAATCTGGGCCTACAGCCCAATATATTTGAAGAGATGTTGGAGAAATTGTGCAGGCGGTGAGGATGAACTTGTATCCTCCGTGCCCTAGGCCTGATCTGGTTATAGGTTTAAGTGCACACTCTAATGGAAGTGCTCTTACTGTGTTGCTGCAAGATGATGAATGTGTGGGCTCGCAGATTCTTAACCAGAACCAGTGGATTTCTGTAGAGCCAATCCCAGATGCTCTAGTTATCAACATAGGGGACACTATAGAGGTATGCCTGGACAAGTTTCAATTAGACAAGGAATTCAAATAGCATTGAATATATGGATAGCAAATTGAATGTTTGAATGCTGGCAGGTTCTGACAAATGGAGAATACAAGAGTGTTGAGCACAGAGCAGTAACAAACAAGAACAAAGAAAGATTATCGATTGCTACATTTCATGCTCCAAGCTACGATGTGGAGTTGGGTCCATTGCCTCAACTGATAGATGAAGACCATCCAAGGTTGTACAAGAACTATAAGCATGCCGACTACAATCGTCACTATCTCACTAACAAGCTGGAAGGGAAGAAGTCCCTTGATTTTGCAAGGATCTGAATTTTAATAATTGCGAAATTTATATGACTAATATCTATTAAATAATTAAATAAGACCCACTTGCTATTAGCCTGTTGTTCCATCTTTTAATGTCTATGTATAATTAAGCGTTATTATTTAAAAAAGGTATTGCTTGAACACAATATTTAGAATTCCTAAAGACAACAGTAGATTTACGAGCAGAATAATCTTCATTCGAAAAAATCATGGGAAATCTCATTATGAAGAGTTTGCTAGTTTAGTTTTAGTAAGCTACTTGAAATAGAGATTATGGGTTATATATTTGATTTCAAATTCTAACATGGTATTAGAATATCAATTTTAGGATAAGTTTGTGTTCATAAGATTGTTTTCATTTGTATCAAAGGGGTTGTCATTGGTGTCAAAGAGGACACCGTTGGTCCAAGAAAAAAGCCAAAGGTCACTATTCAACCTTTCCATAACAGTTCTCAAACTTACATTACTTCTTTTGAAGATTGTTGATTGACTCCCTTTGCTATATGCAAATTAACATTAACTTAATATTTATCTTTGCGTTGGCCATACTTTGGCCTAAAAAAAAATGATTATATTTATGCTAGACAACCCTTTGGTGTGTTCGCCCCTTGTAGAGAAATTATATTAAATTAAATTTGTTAATGGAGGATGACCCTTCTTTGAGCAGTGCCTCCTTGGGAAGATTAAAAATTAGTTAATTTTGTTTTAATAACGATAGCCCCTCTTGAGGAATCACCTCCCTTGAGTGAAGAGGAACATTGTTGTGTTACAAATAGAAGATTGAATCAAAGTTAGAAGGCAAGAATTTAATGTAATGTATTTTCCACACAAGCAGATTTATAAAGCATATTTGAGTAGACTTATGAAGCATATTTTAGCATATTTATGAAGCATATTTGAGCAAATTTATGAAGCATATTTGAGCATATCTACAAAGGATATTTGAGAAGATCTATGAAGGATATTTAAGAAGATTTTGTCTAAATATATTTGAATGACCATCCATTAAATTTGTTAAATTTAAGACAAACAATTTTTATTTGAAGTTTTACGCTTCTCAATAGAAGAGATTGGTGTATCTTGTTGAGTTGGTGCTTAGCAATGGGGATTGGTGTCTACAGTGGTTGGTTCCTAAAAAAATTTTAGAGTATACATTTTATTTGTGATTGGATTTGGATGGTAGATCCAAGCAATCTATTTCTTCATGGTTTTCTCTTAAAAGAATTTCCACATAAATCTTGTGTTCTTAATTATTGATGTTGTGTGATTCATATTATTGTGATTAGTAATTTGAAAATGTAAAATATTACCTTATATTGATCACCCCCCTCTTTGTATCAGTGTGTGCTCATCAATTGGTATCAAAGTGGGTTCCTTCAATTATAATATAATCTCTAAAAGGTAGACCCTGATGAGCTTAAAATATGTTCATAAGTTTGGATATTATGATGAACTTTTAATATCTTTACTTTTGTTATTTGTGGCTATTTAAACTATGTTAAAACCTTTTATGAGGATATCCTGTAGCAAAATACTTTCATATTCCTGCAACTTATTGTGTTGACTTGATTACATTTATTGCCCTGTTGACTCCCTAAATGACTGGTATATTGCATATAGTTTTTGAATGATGAAATAGATTTAAATGTGTGATTAATAAATGGATATTGTGTATGTGCCATATGCCTTTTCTTTTGCACCCGTTACCTTTTGTTTCGCAGGTTGTTGAAGAATGATCGAGTCAAGCGCAGTCGATCTCGGCCTTGCAGTAAATTCCATTTCCTACACGACTTCGAGGAAGCTCCGACGAAGACTCTTTGACCGAAGCCGTTGGGAAAGATTTTTAATGACAGTCAATTTGGAAAGAGTGGAGCGCTAGATTCTCTCTGGATTGGGTTGAACACATAAATTCATTTATGAAGTTTGTTCCTTGATTCGAGGATACACTTTATTTCCACGTCTTTCTTTGATAGGGTTAGTTAGTTAGTTGCTCTCCTGATTTAAAAATAAGGTTCTCCTCCTACGCGAGGGAGACGATAGTTAGAGTAAGATAGAAGATAGCAGATATCATGTAAGAATCAGTATGATAATGAAAAGCAGAATCTGTTTGATAAGAGACATAATTTGTTGTTAGTTTCCATTTCAACAAAGCAATGTATACCATTCTGTTTTCATGAATAAAGCTTGATGAAGTTCTGAGTTCAGCATCTGTGTAATCAGTAGATGCTTGCTAAGGGGGCCCACTTAGTAAGTATCTGTAGCTAGTTAGTTAGTTGTTCTTTCCTGTTGATCTTTAGTTAGCTCTCATCTTTGAAGTTTTCATACAAACTCAATCTTATATTGCTCCTACAACATAGAGAACCCATCCCTGTGCCTGTTCCTACAGCATCAGGCCAGTTCATGGTTTGCGTTTCAATCGTAGTTGTTATGGTTTCTGTTTTAATCAAATCACAGTTGAGTTAAAGAATTTTGCATTACCTTCCTGTGGCGTAGATAGAATTCCTTTCCAGTATTTTTTTTCTGCTAAGATTTGACCGAAACTAGTTCTTGGTGCATATATTTTGCTGCGCCATTTAAAGTATACATCCCCTGGTTTGACAAGTAAATGAATGTCCACAGAGAGATGTTAGTCACCTGTCGGAATGTCCAATTCCCAGGAAAGGTTCTACTGTGATTTTCATATCCTTTTGTGGGCGCGGCCATTTTTGGCACCGTTGCCGAGGATGGCGTCCAGCCAGGAATTTGTCAGAAGTCATTTTTAGCTCTAGTTTAGTTTGTTAGTCAAAATTTTCAAAATCTTTCAAGCCACTATTCATATCGTATTACATGCATAGAAGAAGAAGAGACGCACTGGGAAGGTTCCTCCCTGAAAACCTGTTTATTGAACTACCATTTGACCCAGCTGACAACGAACCTAAGGAAAATCCATTCGCTTTGTTATTCCAGCAACCAAACATGGCAAATAATCCACCAAATAATCCACCTCCTGCATTTGAGTTTCCAATTGTTCCTCAGAGAGATACTGACAATCTTAAAAACATTCCCTCTTCCTTGCTTCCAAAGTTTTATGGCTTGGTTACGGAAGACCCAGAAACTTTTCTATTTGAATTTGATGTCCTCTATCGCAGTTATGACTACAACACAGACGCTCATAAATTGAAGTTATTTCCTTCCACCTTGAAGGAAGGAGCTCACAGATGGTTCATGAGTCTGGGAAGAGGTGTTGTAGATAGTTGGGCCACCATGCAGACGAAATTCCTTGAAAAGTATAAGGAATATTGTAAGAGTGCCAGCAAAGGTGATGACATATTCTGAATTCAGCAGAAGGAGGATGAAAGTCTAGAAGATTATATTTTCAAATTTTTATTTTTACTAAAGAGGAACTCAAACCATACTCTCAACGAGGACTCGTAGAAACTACTCTTTCTAAGGGGAATCAGTGATGCCTGTATAGACGCCCTGGACCTAATGGGAGGAGGTGATATAACCCAACTGCCTTGGGACGATATAAAGAAAATATGTCTTAACTATTCTCGAGCAATAGTTAAAAAAGGTCGAGGACATCATGCTACAGTGGGGAAGTCTTCTTCTGGTGGAGTTTCTTGGATGGAGATAACAAATTTGCTATCTTATTTCAAGCAAAACATCATTAAAAATATGGCTACACAACTGGACACCATGCAAGCTCGGAAGAAACATGAGGAAGCTGAGGTAGTTTTTGCCGAGTTCTGTCCATACTGCAGACAGAAGAAGCGTGACTGTAGATGCAAGATGGTGGCTAATTTGGAAACCAGGCAACTACCTACTGACTTCAAACCAGTAGAAGGTGATGATGATCAAGTGTTCTTTGTTGCGCAAAGGAGACCATGGGCCCAAAGACAAGGTATGCCTCAAGATCCTTTAACTTTTGGTAATCCTTATTCTGGCTATAATAACTAATGGCAACATGCATATGGACCACCAACACCCTGGAATCCACCTCAACCAAGTTGGCCTAATTATCAGAACCTGCAATGGCAATCTCCTCAAGGAGGTTGGCAGTAGCCACAAGGACAATGGATCCCACCTTTAGGTAATTGGCAGCAAAATCCTCAATGGAGAGGTCCTCAGCAATGGCAAAACTAGTCCTCTGGATTCCTGCAGCTTCCACAGCCACAACCACAGGCCCTCATGCCACCTCCTGCAGCAACTGCCACAAATCTTGGCCCTCCAAAGCAAACGCCTATGCCTACCCAGCCCTTGCCAAATCCTAATAATAAGCCACAGCAGCCTACGTATCTTTCCGAAACAAACCAATATCAAGCTTATGCCTTAAATGTTAATGACATTCATTTGAGGTCTAAAACTACTTTACCTGCTCTTAAACCACCTCTGATTACTGAAATACCAGATTCTTCCCTTGAAGAATCTACTGCACCTACTGTCCCTACTGAGCATATGCCTATAATCGATACAGTTTCTAAGGAACCTATTTTTCAAAATTAAGACAACCCACCTTTTCCTCAAAGGTTGCAAAGTACTAAATCTAAATCCATGGAAGAACCCACTTTTGACATTCTGGATTAGCTCAAGAATGTACAAATTCAAATTCCCTTATTTCAGGCTATTAAAGATGTTCCCATTTTTGGAAAAGCTATTAAAGAAGCCTGTTTGAAGAAGCCTGGACGGAAGAAAAAGGATCCCCAAACAATTCATGTTTTAGGGAAATTGGCTAATATAATGTTGGAAAATGTAGTCATTCCAAAGTATATTGACCCTGGAAGTCCTATAGTGCAGATACATATAAATGGCCAAGTTGTAAAAAATATTTTGATTGATTTAGGTGTTGCCATTAATGTCATGACAAAGCATACTATGGACTCCTTGAACATTTCAAATATTAGGTCTACACCCACAGTTCTGCAGTTTGCAGATAGCTCCACAGTTAAACCTGATGGGATGGTAGAAGATGTAATTGTCACTCTTGAATCTTGGGAGTATCCTGATGATTTCACAATATTATCAGTTAAGGCAACTTTAGGAGGATATCCGATTGTCCTTGGTAGACCATGGTTAGCAACTGTTGATGCTTTTATAGGATGTCATTCTAGAGATATGACCATTTTTTATGGATAGTCCACAAAGAAATTGGCCGTGTATCTGCCTGCTAGACCTCAACCAGATTTGTCCCAACCTGTTTGGCCAGATGTGGAGAAAGAAACTAAAGAAGCCAATTCCTTGGCTCAATTAATGATGCTTCAAAATGATCCATTCTCACAACTCCAGAGTGAAGATGCTCTGCTTTTTCAAATTCTGCAGTTTAATTCTGATACGGCAAATTCATCTGATCCAAGTGGTAGCCATCTTCAATGTTTCCTGCAGCAACTAGATTCTGAGAGTTCACTGCCTAAACTTCCAGCGATTTTTCATAATTTGC
>VDFB02072991.1:66771-131022 GCA_007258455.2 Sequoia sempervirens
AGAATAAGATGAGAAAATGTGATTTGAATGATGCAAGACTTCAATCCTAGAAACCCTACAACATATCAAATGGATGTAAATGACATGCAAATGAAATACAAACCTTAATCTGAAGATAGAGAGAAAATGGAAGATGGAATCACTTTGAAAATAATTATTTAGGTTTGATTTGATGGCTAGTTGCATCTCCCCAACCTAGATTTCTCCTTGATTCACCATAGGCATCCATCATCAACTCTTTGCAATGTTGGATCTTGAATGAGAAGTGAACTTGAAGACCTGCAAAACCCTAGTTTTTTGCCCTAAAGCTTCAACTTTGCTATAGAAAATGCAAATGAAACTTATTGTGGAAGACTCCTAACACTTGACTTTTGATTTTCCTTTGTATAAAATGACTAAGAGATGTGAAAAATGACCTAAAATGTGTATTTATAGGCATCAACACCTATTTTTCCTATTATTTAGACCTAAGAGGCCGACGTCCACTAAAAAATTAAGTTGAATTAATTGAATTCCCACTCAAACATGAATTTCCCCCCAAAAGGGACTCATTCGCCACCCTTGGTGAATGGGTCCCACCAGAGGGGACTCATTCGCCCAAGGTGGCGAATGGGTCCGATTAGTGGTTTTTGGAGGTGGGTTTTTGGGATATGAGTGAATTAAGTATTGTTGTCAGGATTTAGATGATTTCTCAAGTGAAATGGGCCTCTAGAACAAAAATAATTGGTCTTAGGGGCCTATAAATGTTGTTTTGAAGATTGAATAATGCAAGGGTACTCAAAAGTAGGTCCAAATTAAGCGTGAAATTGTCTCTTTTCTCAAGACTGTCCAATTTTATATGCCACAATTACTAATACACATGTATGGAACATGAACCACTAATCACAAATAACTAGGACAAATAAGTGTGGTAACTAACATAAATATAATAATTTATGATTAGATTATGATCAATCATATGTCCAATAGTATAAGCTAAAGAAATCTCTTTATAGACTGAAACAAGAATATCAAGAATAATATAAAAACATTACTCATATTTGTTAATAAATGGCTTCAACAAAAGCAATAGTGAGCCCACCCTCTACATCAAGACAAATCATCATGAGATTATAATTTTTTTCAAGTTCAAGAAAGCCATGGAAATAGTGTTTTAAATGACAAACTTAGATTTTTAAAAATGTTTCTTTAGTATTAAGGTAAGAAAAATAGATCGTGGAATATATTTTTTTCAAAAAAAGTATGGTATAGAAATTTTGAAGATATTTAAAATATTGATCAACAAGCCTACATCAACACTAATAATCATAAGTTGTAAATTAAGTAAGAAAGATTATAATAGCAATGTAAATCTAACCTTGTACAAGAGCATGGTTGCAAGCTTAATTTAATTAATAGAAATAAAATTTGACATAATGAATGAATTAAAAGCATGATTTCATATTTAAGGAGATAGTAAATCATACATATTGGTAAGAAGAAAAAGAATCACAAGATATGTTAATGGTGCTATGGGCTATGGAATTCTTTAAATACCATACCAAGTAAGTTAGAGCTAGTTGGATATATTGATAGTGACAAGGTAGGCAATTTAGATGAAAGGAAGAGAATATTCAAATATGTCTTCCATTTTGTTTAGGATCCATTTCATGGCCATCCAAGAAATAGAAAATAGTTTCTCTTTCCACAATAGAATTTTTGAATAGGATAGTCAATTTAGTAGCATGCTAATCAATTTGGCTTGGGAAGATCCTAGTAGACTTGAAGGAGGAACAAGAATATTGTACAACCCTATATTGCAATAATATATCATCAATAGCTCTGACAATGAACATAATTTTTCATGGATGAAGCAAGCATATTGGGATCCATTTTCATTTCATAAGGAAGTTAGTAGAACATGGAAAAATTAAAATTTAGGTTTATAAAATTTGAGCAACAAATCCTATATTTCACCAAACCACTCTTAAACAATAGTTTTAAATGTTTAAGAAATAGTTTTTCAATTATGGATATAGTGACACCAGCTTTGAAGGCTTCTCAATTTCTAGAAGCCATATGTAGTGAAATTTGTAAATCTTTACGCTACTGAAAAGTCAACTTAAAAAATCAGCTCTAGAAAGTCAGCTTTGGAATGTTCCAAAAATTTAGCTGTAGAATGCTTTAGAAAGTTAGCTCTAGAGGTCATATATAGTAGCTCTAAAAAAGCATAGTTTAGCTTCAAAATTATAGAGTAACTGTTTAAAAGACTTATGATTAAAGTGGAGTGTTTGTAATACATAACCTTAATTCAAAGAAATACATTTCTAATAAGTCCATTATAATTTACCAAGATTCCATGCATATAGAGACATCCCATCTTATAGAATCTATAGAAATTCATTTATTTTTGGAGGCTTAGTTATTGATGCTTAGATTTGAATCAATTTTTAAACAAGAAAAATGTTTTGTTTTGGGAAAAAAAATAATTAATTGGTAGTTGGAAATCAAAAAAATGGATAGAAAACAAAAAGGAAGAATAGGGAAGTGGTTAGAGAGAACAGATCAAAATTTAAAATCAACAACAGCTCTTCAAAGAGTGTACACAATGAGCATAAACAACACTTCTTGAAAGTGCATACACAACAAACAAAACTATTTTGTTGATAATTTTTGTAATCCTTTTGTAAACACATTATACAAATTATCTTTCATATAAATAGATAATCTATTTTGAATTTAAGCACTGTCTTCTTCTATAATCTCCATGATCTTATTTTTTTCACAAATTTATAAATTAAAAAATAAAAACATATATAAGAAACTCTTTGAAATTATAATAGAAAATCTAAATTATCTACATAAACAAAACTATATTTAGATATACTTTTAGCTTTAAAATATATTTTCATATTAATTAACAATTTTCATACATAGATTTTTCAAATATTTATTTTAATCTATTAAAAAACTTAACATGAGCTCCAACTGCAACTGAGTGTGATTACTAATACACGTGTATGCAACATGAAACCACTAATCACAAATAACTAGGACAACTAAATGTGATTACTAACATAAATATAATGCTTTATGATCAGATTACAATCAATCATCTGTCCGACGATTGTTTTTCCATGGAGCTGGAACACAATTCTAACCAACAAATCAGTACAGCATTATACGCTTTGTTGGGTAGATGTTCGTTCTTGCTTGCCTATATATACTATTTCCTGCTGATGTTTAACAACATGCAGCGTCTCTGAACATCGTGATTAGGGCAAAATAGTCTTGGCAAACATCGTGATTGAGGCATAATAGTATTGGCAATTCTTGTCATGGCCAGTTCAACGTCGAAAATGGGCACATCTTTTAAGGTTGATGACGTGCAGGAGCTTGCAAAGTTGAAGGGTGAGGATGTACCACAGAGATATATTCGACCTCAACAAGAGAGGATTGGATGTACAGCACTAAGTGCTCCCCCTGGTCTTCATGTTCCTCTCATTGACATGGCCAAGTTACTCTCCTCACACCATTCCACTAGACAACATGAGATGGACAGGCTCGCCCGAGCTTGTAAAGAATGGGGTTTTTTTCAGGTTTGTAGGAGTAAATATACATCACCTTCTACAGTTGTTTCAAATTTCTATGAACAAGAAATACTTCTGCATTATTCTTTAATGGGCTCTTCCCTTAACCCGCTAAATACTTCAAAAATCCTTTTTATATTCGTAGACATAGCAGAACTCATATGTTCAATCTAATTGGCTTTAGTTATCAAAGTGATCTCCACATGGCACTATACTTTTGAAATGCGAAAAATTGACTGTGATTTGGAATCCTTTTTGTCTCCTCCTTCAGGTGTCCAATCATGGAATCGACCGGGAACTACTGGAGCTAATAAAAAAGGTGGCGAGGGAATTCTTCAAGTTGCCATTTCAAGAAAAAGATAAATACGCAATGTTTCCTGGCACAATCCAGGTAATCTATTCAGGTTTTATATCCTTTTCATCAACTAGAGTTTTTCTATTGAACAGAGATGGGCACAGTCAGAAGTATTTTTAATTTAATCTCGCTTATATTATGCAGTACGCCTGGTGATTTTAACCCAGTTCACCGCATGCAAACCAATTGATAATCATGACCTGAGATATTGATAGTGCATGGTTTCTTGCATGAGTTTTGCAGTGATACAGTGGAAGCTTATTCGAGGGAAGTATCTACACTCTGCTGGAAATTGTTGAGTGCCATAGCTGATAATCTGGGCCTACAGCCCAATATATTTGAAGAGATGTTGGAGAAATTGTGCAGGCGGTGAGGATGAACTTGTATCCTCCGTGCCCTAGGCCTGATCTGGTTATAGGTTTAAGTGCACACTCTAATGGAAGTGCTCTTACTGTGTTGCTGCAAGATGATGAATGTGTGGGCTCGCAGATTCTTAACCAGAACCAGTGGATTTCTGTAGAGCCAATCCCAGATGCTCTAGTTATCAACATAGGGGACACTATAGAGGTATGCCTGGACAAGTTTCAATTAGACAAGGAATTCAAATAGCATTGAATATATGGATAGCAAATTGAATGTTTGAATGCTGGCAGGTTCTGACAAATGGAGAATACAAGAGTGTTGAGCACAGAGCAGTAACAAACAAGAACAAAGAAAGATTATCGATTGCTACATTTCATGCTCCAAGCTACGATGTGGAGTTGGGTCCATTGCCTCAACTGATAGATGAAGACCATCCAAGGTTGTACAAGAACTATAAGCATGCCGACTACAATCGTCACTATCTCACTAACAAGCTGGAAGGGAAGAAGTCCCTTGATTTTGCAAGGATCTGAATTTTAATAATTGCGAAATTTATATGACTAATATCTATTAAATAATTAAATAAGACCCACTTGCTATTAGCCTGTTGTTCCATCTTTTAATGTCTATGTATAATTAAGCGTTATTATTTAAAAAAGGTATTGCTTGAACACAATATTTAGAATTCCTAAAGACAACAGTAGATTTACGAGCAGAATAATCTTCATTCGAAAAAATCATGGGAAATCTCATTATGAAGAGTTTGCTAGTTTAGTTTTAGTAAGCTACTTGAAATAGAGATTATGGGTTATATATTTGATTTCAAATTCTAACATGGTATTAGAATATCAATTTTAGGATAAGTTTGTGTTCATAAGATTGTTTTCATTTGTATCAAAGGGGTTGTCATTGGTGTCAAAGAGGACACCGTTGGTCCAAGAAAAAAGCCAAAGGTCACTATTCAACCTTTCCATAACAGTTCTCAAACTTACATTACTTCTTTTGAAGATTGTTGATTGACTCCCTTTGCTATATGCAAATTAACATTAACTTAATATTTATCTTTGCGTTGGCCATACTTTGGCCTAAAAAAAAATGATTATATTTATGCTAGACAACCCTTTGGTGTGTTCGCCCCTTGTAGAGAAATTATATTAAATTAAATTTGTTAATGGAGGATGACCCTTCTTTGAGCAGTGCCTCCTTGGGAAGATTAAAAATTAGTTAATTTTGTTTTAATAACGATAGCCCCTCTTGAGGAATCACCTCCCTTGAGTGAAGAGGAACATTGTTGTGTTACAAATAGAAGATTGAATCAAAGTTAGAAGGCAAGAATTTAATGTAATGTATTTTCCACACAAGCAGATTTATAAAGCATATTTGAGTAGACTTATGAAGCATATTTTAGCATATTTATGAAGCATATTTGAGCAAATTTATGAAGCATATTTGAGCATATCTACAAAGGATATTTGAGAAGATCTATGAAGGATATTTAAGAAGATTTTGTCTAAATATATTTGAATGACCATCCATTAAATTTGTTAAATTTAAGACAAACAATTTTTATTTGAAGTTTTACGCTTCTCAATAGAAGAGATTGGTGTATCTTGTTGAGTTGGTGCTTAGCAATGGGGATTGGTGTCTACAGTGGTTGGTTCCTAAAAAAATTTTAGAGTATACATTTTATTTGTGATTGGATTTGGATGGTAGATCCAAGCAATCTATTTCTTCATGGTTTTCTCTTAAAAGAATTTCCACATAAATCTTGTGTTCTTAATTATTGATGTTGTGTGATTCATATTATTGTGATTAGTAATTTGAAAATGTAAAATATTACCTTATATTGATCACCCCCCTCTTTGTATCAGTGTGTGCTCATCAATTGGTATCAAAGTGGGTTCCTTCAATTATAATATAATCTCTAAAAGGTAGACCCTGATGAGCTTAAAATATGTTCATAAGTTTGGATATTATGATGAACTTTTAATATCTTTACTTTTGTTATTTGTGGCTATTTAAACTATGTTAAAACCTTTTATGAGGATATCCTGTAGCAAAATACTTTCATATTCCTGCAACTTATTGTGTTGACTTGATTACATTTATTGCCCTGTTGACTCCCTAAATGACTGGTATATTGCATATAGTTTTTGAATGATGAAATAGATTTAAATGTGTGATTAATAAATGGATATTGTGTATGTGCCATATGCCTTTTCTTTTGCACCCGTTACCTTTTGTTTCGCAGGTTGTTGAAGAATGATCGAGTCAAGCGCAGTCGATCTCGGCCTTGCAGTAAATTCCATTTCCTACACGACTTCGAGGAAGCTCCGACGAAGACTCTTTGACCGAAGCCGTTGGGAAAGATTTTTAATGACAGTCAATTTGGAAAGAGTGGAGCGCTAGATTCTCTCTGGATTGGGTTGAACACATAAATTCATTTATGAAGTTTGTTCCTTGATTCGAGGATACACTTTATTTCCACGTCTTTCTTTGATAGGGTTAGTTAGTTAGTTGCTCTCCTGATTTAAAAATAAGGTTCTCCTCCTACGCGAGGGAGACGATAGTTAGAGTAAGATAGAAGATAGCAGATATCATGTAAGAATCAGTATGATAATGAAAAGCAGAATCTGTTTGATAAGAGACATAATTTGTTGTTAGTTTCCATTTCAACAAAGCAATGTATACCATTCTGTTTTCATGAATAAAGCTTGATGAAGTTCTGAGTTCAGCATCTGTGTAATCAGTAGATGCTTGCTAAGGGGGCCCACTTAGTAAGTATCTGTAGCTAGTTAGTTAGTTGTTCTTTCCTGTTGATCTTTAGTTAGCTCTCATCTTTGAAGTTTTCATACAAACTCAATCTTATATTGCTCCTACAACATAGAGAACCCATCCCTGTGCCTGTTCCTACAGCATCAGGCCAGTTCATGGTTTGCGTTTCAATCGTAGTTGTTATGGTTTCTGTTTTAATCAAATCACAGTTGAGTTAAAGAATTTTGCATTACCTTCCTGTGGCGTAGATAGAATTCCTTTCCAGTATTTTTTTTCTGCTAAGATTTGACCGAAACTAGTTCTTGGTGCATATATTTTGCTGCGCCATTTAAAGTATACATCCCCTGGTTTGACAAGTAAATGAATGTCCACAGAGAGATGTTAGTCACCTGTCGGAATGTCCAATTCCCAGGAAAGGTTCTACTGTGATTTTCATATCCTTTTGTGGGCGCGGCCATTTTTGGCACCGTTGCCGAGGATGGCGTCCAGCCAGGAATTTGTCAGAAGTCATTTTTAGCTCTAGTTTAGTTTGTTAGTCAAAATTTTCAAAATCTTTCAAGCCACTATTCATATCGTATTACATGCATAGAAGAAGAAGAGACGCACTGGGAAGGTTCCTCCCTGAAAACCTGTTTATTGAACTACCATTTGACCCAGCTGACAACGAACCTAAGGAAAATCCATTCGCTTTGTTATTCCAGCAACCAAACATGGCAAATAATCCACCAAATAATCCACCTCCTGCATTTGAGTTTCCAATTGTTCCTCAGAGAGATACTGACAATCTTAAAAACATTCCCTCTTCCTTGCTTCCAAAGTTTTATGGCTTGGTTACGGAAGACCCAGAAACTTTTCTATTTGAATTTGATGTCCTCTATCGCAGTTATGACTACAACACAGACGCTCATAAATTGAAGTTATTTCCTTCCACCTTGAAGGAAGGAGCTCACAGATGGTTCATGAGTCTGGGAAGAGGTGTTGTAGATAGTTGGGCCACCATGCAGACGAAATTCCTTGAAAAGTATAAGGAATATTGTAAGAGTGCCAGCAAAGGTGATGACATATTCTGAATTCAGCAGAAGGAGGATGAAAGTCTAGAAGATTATATTTTCAAATTTTTATTTTTACTAAAGAGGAACTCAAACCATACTCTCAACGAGGACTCGTAGAAACTACTCTTTCTAAGGGGAATCAGTGATGCCTGTATAGACGCCCTGGACCTAATGGGAGGAGGTGATATAACCCAACTGCCTTGGGACGATATAAAGAAAATATGTCTTAACTATTCTCGAGCAATAGTTAAAAAAGGTCGAGGACATCATGCTACAGTGGGGAAGTCTTCTTCTGGTGGAGTTTCTTGGATGGAGATAACAAATTTGCTATCTTATTTCAAGCAAAACATCATTAAAAATATGGCTACACAACTGGACACCATGCAAGCTCGGAAGAAACATGAGGAAGCTGAGGTAGTTTTTGCCGAGTTCTGTCCATACTGCAGACAGAAGAAGCGTGACTGTAGATGCAAGATGGTGGCTAATTTGGAAACCAGGCAACTACCTACTGACTTCAAACCAGTAGAAGGTGATGATGATCAAGTGTTCTTTGTTGCGCAAAGGAGACCATGGGCCCAAAGACAAGGTATGCCTCAAGATCCTTTAACTTTTGGTAATCCTTATTCTGGCTATAATAACTAATGGCAACATGCATATGGACCACCAACACCCTGGAATCCACCTCAACCAAGTTGGCCTAATTATCAGAACCTGCAATGGCAATCTCCTCAAGGAGGTTGGCAGTAGCCACAAGGACAATGGATCCCACCTTTAGGTAATTGGCAGCAAAATCCTCAATGGAGAGGTCCTCAGCAATGGCAAAACTAGTCCTCTGGATTCCTGCAGCTTCCACAGCCACAACCACAGGCCCTCATGCCACCTCCTGCAGCAACTGCCACAAATCTTGGCCCTCCAAAGCAAACGCCTATGCCTACCCAGCCCTTGCCAAATCCTAATAATAAGCCACAGCAGCCTACGTATCTTTCCGAAACAAACCAATATCAAGCTTATGCCTTAAATGTTAATGACATTCATTTGAGGTCTAAAACTACTTTACCTGCTCTTAAACCACCTCTGATTACTGAAATACCAGATTCTTCCCTTGAAGAATCTACTGCACCTACTGTCCCTACTGAGCATATGCCTATAATCGATACAGTTTCTAAGGAACCTATTTTTCAAAATTAAGACAACCCACCTTTTCCTCAAAGGTTGCAAAGTACTAAATCTAAATCCATGGAAGAACCCACTTTTGACATTCTGGATTAGCTCAAGAATGTACAAATTCAAATTCCCTTATTTCAGGCTATTAAAGATGTTCCCATTTTTGGAAAAGCTATTAAAGAAGCCTGTTTGAAGAAGCCTGGACGGAAGAAAAAGGATCCCCAAACAATTCATGTTTTAGGGAAATTGGCTAATATAATGTTGGAAAATGTAGTCATTCCAAAGTATATTGACCCTGGAAGTCCTATAGTGCAGATACATATAAATGGCCAAGTTGTAAAAAATATTTTGATTGATTTAGGTGTTGCCATTAATGTCATGACAAAGCATACTATGGACTCCTTGAACATTTCAAATATTAGGTCTACACCCACAGTTCTGCAGTTTGCAGATAGCTCCACAGTTAAACCTGATGGGATGGTAGAAGATGTAATTGTCACTCTTGAATCTTGGGAGTATCCTGATGATTTCACAATATTATCAGTTAAGGCAACTTTAGGAGGATATCCGATTGTCCTTGGTAGACCATGGTTAGCAACTGTTGATGCTTTTATAGGATGTCATTCTAGAGATATGACCATTTTTTATGGATAGTCCACAAAGAAATTGGCCGTGTATCTGCCTGCTAGACCTCAACCAGATTTGTCCCAACCTGTTTGGCCAGATGTGGAGAAAGAAACTAAAGAAGCCAATTCCTTGGCTCAATTAATGATGCTTCAAAATGATCCATTCTCACAACTCCAGAGTGAAGATGCTCTGCTTTTTCAAATTCTGCAGTTTAATTCTGATACGGCAAATTCATCTGATCCAAGTGGTAGCCATCTTCAATGTTTCCTGCAGCAACTAGATTCTGAGAGTTCACTGCCTAAACTTCCAGCGATTTTTCATAATTTGCTTCCACAAGAGGTACAAACATCACCTGTGGATTCTATGAGTAATCTCACGAAGCAGATAGAATTGTCTCTAAGTCATTGCTTGAATGTTAACAGCAAGCTGTCACAATCTCAATAGGATGACTTATTAAAAATGCTACAAGAACAGCATAAAGCTTTTGCATGGGAATATGGGGACATGTAAGGAATAGATCCTCGAGTTTGTACTCATAGGATATATATCAAAGAAGATTGCTCACCAGTTAGACAACCTTAAAGAAGAGTAAATCCAACATTTAGAGAAATAGTGAAAAATGAACTTCAAAAGTTGCTTGATGCTGGTATTATTTACCCAATCTCTGACAGTCAATGGGTTTCTCCACTAGTCATTATCCCCAAGAAAGGAGGAAAATAGAGAGTGTGTGTAGATTACAGAGAATTGAACAATGCCACTAAAAAAGATCACTTTCCACTACCTTTTGTAGACCAAGTACTAGACTCACTATCTGGCAAAAGATATTTTTCCTTTTTGGATGGTTACAGTGGGTACAATCAGATAAAAATTGCCCCTGAGGATCAAGATAAGACCACTTTTACCTGTCCATCGGGAACATTTGCTTATTCAGTCTTGCCTTTTGGTCTATGCAATGTGCCAGCAACATTTCAGAGAGCAGTAATTAGTATCTTTGATGATATATCTCATGAATGTATGGAGATTTATATGGATGATTTCACTACCTATGGAGTCACATTTGAAGAAGCACTAGTGAATTTAGAAAAGGTATTGAAAAGGTGTAGAGAGAAAAATTTATCTCTAAACTGTGAAAAGTGTTTTCTAATGATGGAAGAAGGTATTGTTCTAGGTCATCATATTTCAAAAATAGAATTCAGGTTGACCCTGCTAAAATTGAAGTAATTCAAAATTTACAAACTCCTGCAAAACAAAAAGATGTCAGAAGTTTCCTTGGCCATGCAGGGTATTATAGGAGGTTTATAAAAGATTTCAGTAAAATTGCCAGCCCACTTTATGCCTTGTTAACTAAGGATTCTCAAT
The DNA here is from genome assembly GCA_007258455.2 of Sequoia sempervirens. NCBI lineage: Eukaryota > Viridiplantae > Streptophyta > Pinopsida > Cupressales > Cupressaceae > Sequoia > Sequoia sempervirens. The sequence continues at coordinate 78,036 of VDFB02072991.1, forward strand.
TTGAGTGGACAAAGGCCTGTGAAAAATCCTTCCTGCAACTAAAAGACTTGCTTACTCAAGCCCCTGTTTTTCAAGGTCCAAAATGGAATTTTCCTTTTCACATACATGCTGATGCATCTGATTTTGGTATAGGAGCAGTTTTAAGTCAAAAAGAAAATTCAATTGAGCATGCTATTTATTTTATCAGCAAAAACCTTCAAGGTCCTGAGCTCAATTACACTGTTACAGAAAAGGAATTGCTTGTAGTAGTGTATGCTTTAAATAAATTTAGGCATTATGTCACAGGTTATCAGATATTCGTCCATACTAACCATGCAGCAATCAAGTATCTGATGAATAAACCTGCCATTTCTGGTAGATTGGCATAATGGCTCATGTTGTTACAAGAATTTGACATTACAATAATTGACAAACTAGGAAGAGCTAATGTTGTAGCTGACTTTTTATCAAGACTTCAATTAGCTGCACCTGTTGAACATGAGGTCATTGATGATAGGTTTTCAGATGAACACTTGTTCTCCATTGTTGCACATACACCATGGTATGCAGACATTGCCAATTATCTAGCAGCAAACAGAATACCAGCTCACTTTTCCTCAAAAGAAAAGAAGTTGTTAATAGAGAAAAGTTTTAATTTTTCATGGATTGCAAATTGTATGTTTTATACTAGATCTAATCAGGTAATTTGAAGATGTGTAAAAGAAGATGAGACTTATGATATCTTGCATGCTTGCCATGATGAACCATGTGGAGGACATTTTGCAGCAAAAAGAACAACAATGAAGATTCTTACAACAGGGTACTATTGGCCAACATTACACAAGGATGTTGTGGCCTATATAAGAAAATGTGACAGATGTCAGCATATGGGAAGACCAACTAAGTTAGATGAAATGCCACTATATCCCCAGGTAATAGTCACCCCTTTTGATAAATGGGGGATGGATTTTGTGGGACCAATTGATCCACCATCAAATAGAAAATCATATATTCTAGTTTAAACAGACTATGTCACAAAATGGGCTGAGGTAAACGCTATGACTCATGCTCGAGATAACAAAGTTGTTGAATTTCTATATGAACAAATTTTCACTAGATTTGGAGTTTCCAAAGAGCTTGCAACTGATCAGGGAGCCTAGTTCACATCGAATCTGATAACTGCATTAATGAATGATTATAAGATAAAACATAGGAAGTCCAACCCCTATCATCCTCAAGCCAATGGTCAGGCGGAGGTAACAAACAGAGAAATTGAGGCGATCCTCACAAAGACAGTACAGATTCATAGAAAATATTGGAGCAGTAGACTTTCTGAAGCAATTTGGGCATACAGAACGACATGGAAGACAACAACTGGGTTTACACCTTTTGAGCTGCTTTATGGGAAAACAGCCATGCTACCCATTGAATTTGAGCATAAAACTTTGAGGACAGCTCTTGAACTCAATATGGAAATATCTGCAGCACAGAAGGACCGTCTCCTGCAGCTAAATGCTTTGGACGAGATGAGAAAAGCCGCCCTGCAGCATACAGAAGCAATCCAACAGCAAAGGAAGAAATGGCATGATCAACACATAAAAACCAAGAAATTTTTTGCTAGTGATTGGGCTCTGTTATATGATTCCAGATATCAAGAATACCAGGGTAAGCTTACAACACGCTGGCTTGGCCCCTATGAAGTTGAAAATGTGTTCGACAACGGAGCTGTACAGCTGGTGACAATTGATCTAGTTCGCTTCAAATTGCTAGTTAATGGCCACCGACTTTGGTTGTACCAAAAACCAGCCTCAAAGGAAGAATTCATGCAGCAGTTCATTCAAGTTCCTCCCGTTACTCTTCCTACAGTCGAAGGCTTTAGCCTTTCTCCTGCAGCTTCATCGCAATTTTAAAAACGCATGCTCATAATAAAGGTTTTCTTTTTAAAAGGAAACCCCTTTTTCTCCATACTCATTTATCGCCCCCATCTCACTTCTTTATCTTCCATCCATCCATCCCATCAATCCATTCCATTCGTCCACCTCGTCTGCCCACGTCACCCATCCACTTCATCCATCCACATCACCCTTAATTAAGATATTTTTTCCAACTGTCAATTTATGCAGACGCCGTCATCTTTCTTCACACGTACGTGCAATTATCAAAGGTACGCAATATCTTTTCTTATCACATATTTGATTTATTTTATTCTATTCATTTACTGCTATGATAGTACCAGTCATTATTATAAAATCTTCGCCTATTCTTTAGTACATGTGAGGACACATGTCATACTCTAAGTAGGGGGCGGGGTAATCCACCTTTTAAAACCTGCCTTTTCGCCGCTGCCATAACTGCGCAAATAACCTTTTTTTAATACTTTTCTAGTACTTTCCAAATGTGATCGCATGTCCTTCTTTATTGCATGTCTTTCTTGTAAAATACGATTAAGACTGCTTGTTTAAAAAGCTCATTTTTGGAAAAGAAAAGAAATGTGACAGCACGATAGAAGAAAAACAAGAGCAGAAAGGGAAACAAGGAATTTGAATTTTTAGCAAAGAATTGAGTTTAGCTACGAGAAAACTGTGAACATGGGTGGTCAGTTGGTGTGACATGAGTCTGTAGCTCATGAGCTATTGTTGCAAAATCCTCAAACAGTCCACGCATTCAGCATCTGTGGATGGTTGAATTATTTCTTGAGTTTAAATGCTTTTAATGAAGAGGTTGCTGGAGAATTTTTGAGAACCCTTTCTGAAGGGGAAGCTACTGTATGGGGTCTAACGGTTGTTGCAACTGAAGACAGAATTGTTGAAGTAACCGGGCTTCCAGCTGTTGGAAAAAACTTTTCTTCATACGCTGAGCTGCTAGGGCTGAGTTTTCAATGCCCACTGATGGACCTTTAGAAGTCTCCAAGCAGGGATGCAAGCGGGTATCATTGCCTCCTCCTTATTCAGAATACGCTGCTTACATAATCAGGTATTTGACCTGTGAAGGCCGTTTCTCCTACCTGCATTCTCATCATTTTAAATTATTAAGCCATATGAGGCATGGGTTAGTTGTAAATGTTTTGAATTTTCTGTTAAAATTTCTAGAACAAAGTGCCCATGGAACCCAACAGGGGAAAGATAATTTTGTTGCTCACCACGGCCTTATCAAATTATTGATTGAACACTCTTTAAGAGATGTCTCACCTCTTTCTTGGCAACAATTCATTGGTCAAAAGAGCTTGCAAATTCCACAACCCCCTAGGGTACTTAACCCATGGCCTCAGAAAAAGAAGGAAATTGTGTCTACCAGTAGAATAGGGCAGGGGTCATCTACTCTTGTAGCACCTGGTCCTGCAACTTTCACACCTGAATCCTCTGCTAGGGTACAAACTAGGTATGCCACTAGGAGAGAGAAGGGTAAAACAAAGTCAGAAGGGACCCCTGAATCTAACCCTCATTCTCAGAAAAGGCAATGTCCTTCTCCTGCAGCATCATCCCCTGCAGCCATCTCTCCTACAGCAACACCTATTGCTATCACCAGTTCACCGTCATCCTCTGGTAGGGCAGAGCCCTCTGAGCAGACAAGAAAGAGGAAGGCTACTAGAATGCCTCCTGTAGCTGCATCAATACCAAGAAGAGTTTCCACAAGGAAACAATCTAAGACCTCCCCTGTTTCACCTCAGCCAGAGGTTATTGTAATTTCAGAAGGGTCTGTTGAGTCTGAATTTAATGTTTCTCAGAATGTGTCCGAAAATGCTGCACAGAGTCCATTCGTTCCTGAAGAGGAACAAGTTGAGACAATTGAAATAGGGAATAATGAGCAAGGGTTACCAAATCTTGATGACTTGGCTACCACTGCTATGCATTTTTCAGAGGAAGCACAGCCTTCTCCACTGCAGCAACCCGAATTCATCTTGAAGCAAGAGCAGGAATTGACTGAACAATTGAATGTGCCTAGTGAAGCTATATTTCACCCTACAACTTGTAAAGCCATTGTTGTGTATAAGAAGACATTTTTAATTGAGTTTCTGGAATATGTTAAAGCTAATTGGGAACTAGTTACATTGCAAACCCTGACTTTCTGACACATAGCCCAGACTAACATGCAACAAAGTCTATGGGAAGTAGAAAGGAAGAAACTGATAAAGGAAATTGAAAGTCAGAAACAGGAAATTATTGAGTTAAAAACAAAAATGGATGAAATGTTAAAAGTAACTAGTCAGATTATGGAATGCAGACCACCAGCCAGAGTTTATGCTTTGTGCCTCAAAGAACAGTTCTTATGGTTCCAACTGATGAGAATTTCCAGAAACCAAGATCCTATACTTCATACTGCCAAAGAATTTTATGAAGCATACTAGGCAGCCCCAAATTGGTTAAGAAATTCTCTGTGTGAATTCTATTTACATGGCTTTTTAATTCCATTTGAAATAGAATGGAATCCTCTTTTGTATATTGGTGATATTCATTTAAGAGCATTTATGTCATGGACAGCAAATGAGGCGAATTATGGCGGGTAGTGGGAAACATATGAGGAAGCTGAGAAAACTGAACCTGTTCCATTACACTCTCAAAGTTCAAACCCCCATGCAATGTTGAAAGATTGGTTTGCTCTGACATATGGCATTAATAATGTTACAGCCAAAGAGAAGATATTTGATATCAGGAAACAAGTATATGATGAATTTCAGGCACAGCAATATTCGTTTTGGAGACTAGCATATACCAGAAGTGAGAAAAGATGGGAAAGATTAACTGTTGGATTAAGAAAATTAGAACCACATAGTCCCCTAAATTTCACAGCAGCTCTTAAAAGGTCAAACAGATACATACAATTGGGACTTCAAACGAGATTTGAACTGTGGTTGCCATTGACATTCAGACCTCCTGTGCTAATGTGGCCCCTCTATCCTCACCAGGCTACAAATCTTAATGATGATTTAGAAAACCGAAGGTATGAAAGGTGCCAGGATTTCAAAGGATTTTATTACAGGTTTGGAAATCCATCTCAAAATCATGCAGCAACCACTGACTTCAGAGAAACCACCAGAAAAGTTAATGCTGGAGGACCAGCATTGGGCTAAGTAGGGGGCAGTGATGAGCTTAAAATATGTTCATAAGTTTGGATATTATAATGAACTTTTAATATCTTTACTTTTGTTATTTGTGGCTGTTTAAACTATGTTAAAACCTTTTATGAGGATATCCTGTAGCAAAATACTTTCATATTCCATCAGCTTATTATGTTGACTTGATTACATTTATTGCCCCGTTGACTCCCTAAATGACTGGTATATTGCATACAGTTTTTGAATGATGAAATAGATTTAAATGTGTGATTAATGAATGGATATTATGTATGTGCCATACACCTTTTCTTTCGCAGGTTGTTGAAGAATGATCGAGTCAAGTGCAGTCGATCTCGGCCTTGCAGTAAAGTCCATTTCCTGCACGACTTCGAGGAAGCTCCGATGAAGACTCTTTGACCAAAGCCGTTGGGAAAGATCTTTAATGACAGTCAATTTGGAAAGAGTGGAGCGCTAGATTCTCTCTAGATCGGGTTGAACGCATAAATTCATTTATGAAGTTTGTTCCTTGATTCGGGGATACACTTTACTTCCACGTCTTTATTTGATAGGGTTAGTTAGTTAGTTGCTCTCCTGATTTAAAAATAAGGTTCTCCTCCTGCGCGAGGGAGACGATAGTTAGAGTAAGATAGAAGATAGCAGATATCATGTAAGAATCAGTATGATAATGAAAAGCAGAATCTGTTTGATAAGAGACAGAGTTTGTTGTTAGTTTCCATTTCAACAAAGCAATGTATACCATTCTGTTTTCATGAATAAAGCTTGATGAAGTTCTGAGTTCAGCATCTGTGTAATCAGTAGATGCTTGCTAAGGGGGCCCACTTAGTAAGTATTTGTAGCTAGTTAGTTAGTTGTTCTTTCCTGTTGATCTTTAGTTAGCTCTCATCTTTGAAGTTTTCATACAAACTCAGTCTTATATTGCTCCTGCAGCATAGAGAACCCATCCCTGTGCTTGTTCCTGCAACATAAGGCCAGTTCATGGTTTGCATTTCAGTCGTAGTTGTTATGGTTTCTATTTTAATCAAATCACAGTTGAGTTAAAGAATTTTGCATTACCTTCCTGTGGCATAGATAGAATTCCTTTCCAGTATTTATTTTCTGCTAAGATTTGACTGAAACTAGTTCTTGGTGCATATATTTTGCTGTGCCATTTAAAGTATATGTCCCCTGGTTTGACAAGTAAATGAATGTCCACAGAGAGATGTTAGTCACCTGTCGGAATGTCCAATTTCCAGGAAAGGTTCTACTGTGATTTTCATATCCTTTTGTGGGCGCGGCCAGATCCCAAGAGTACACATGGCATGTCAAGAAGAATTCATCTCAAATAGGGCTTCATAGTTGGATGGAACAAACTATGCCTTATGGAGCATAAGGATGCACATTTACCTAATGGCTCTTGGCTTTGATATTTGGAAATCAATTGTGAACAGATATGTAGGTCCATCATCTCCACCAATAGATCTAGATGGAAAGAAGGTGAGTGAAAATAGTGAAAAAAATTATTAATGCAATTTTGTGTGGTCTATCAAAATTTGAGTTTGTCAAGGTAATACACTATAAAGAAATTTATTAATGCAATTTTGTGTGGTCTATCAAAAGTGAACATCTAGGAATGAGATGAAAAGGTAAAGAAAGCTAAGCTTCAAAAACATAAACAAGAAAACTCAAAAGTTTGAAAATGAAGGATGAAGAAAACATTGCAGCCTATCTACTTCATGTGGATGAAATTTTTAACACTATCAAAGGTCTTGGAGAAAAATTTTAGGATGCAATGATTGTGCAAAAAGTATTAATGTATCTTCCTTTGAGATTTAATGCCAAAGTCTTTGCCATTGGATAAATAAAATATCTAGATACTCTAACAATGGATGAATTACATGGGATACTCATAGCATATGAAATGAGGACTTAAAAGAAGAACCATCTAAATAAGAGGAAATCTTCAAAGCCTCAAAGAAAATGAAGAATAAAGATCCCAAGCCAAGAAATAGTTCCAATGATGAATTAGACGAAGAAGAAGCCCATTTTGTGAGGAAGCTAAAAAAGGATCCAAAAAACAAAGATAAGTTACATTTCAAATTATTTAATTATCAAAAGCTAGGACATTTTGTTGCCAAATACCCATATACATCAAATGAAATTAGTGATGAGGAAGAAGAGCATAAAATAAAGAAAGATGGAAAACATTATCAACATAAAAGGAAACACAAAAAAGGAAAACTTGAGAAAAAGAAGATATTTCACAAGAACAAGAAAATCCTTTATTCCAAAGAGGAAAGTAATTCATCCAAAGAGATTTTTTCTACTAGCGATGGAGAAGAGATTTTATTCATGGCAATAAAAAAAAAGTGATATCTTAAAAATTGAAGACAAAGAAATAGAAGAGAATGAGTCAAAAGGGAAGAGAATGCTTAAATATATTAGGAAGAATCTATTTGGAATGAGAACTCATTTTTTCCCTAAGTTAAATAAATAAGCTTAAGAAGAACCTAAAACAAAAATTACAACTTCAAGAGCATTATGAATATAAGGAAAAAAAATCGTAAATTCTTGAGAAATCAAAAAAGATGATCATCAACCTCAAGATTCAACTTGAATAAGTAAAAAGGATTGAAGAAGAGGTGAGAATCCAATTAAGAAAAAGAGGAAGAAAATTGTGAGAGGCTAGAGTCTGAAATTGATTCCTTGAGGAAGGAACCAGAGAAAACAACCACTAATCTAAATAGAAGCCTCAAATTTGAGAAGAGTAATGAGATCTTAGATGGTATCATCAATGGAAAAAGGTCACCATTTATAAAGACTAGTCTTGGATATAAAAAAATAAAATGGCCAAAAAAGAAGATCACAAAGAGCCACCAAAGAAGGAAAATGAGGAAACGACAAAAAATTATGTAGATATTCTCAAAAGTCATATCAATAAGAAGAAATAGAATCAAGTCCCATAAAAAAAAAGAACTCATCCCAAATATAACAAGGAAAATTTCAAAAAGTCCTTTCTTCCAAGGTAAGAACATATGATCAGGGTCTAACATTAATTCTTTGGTTAATGTTTTTTGTGTAACCATTATGGTCATAAAGCAATAGACTATAGGGTGCACGTGCAAGAAATAACTTTTTTTGGAACAAGAATTTAATTCCTTATGTGTTTTCAAATAGGAACTATAATTCATTTCCACCTTTAGTGTATTATAATGTTATATGTTATAAGTGCAACAACTTTGGTCACATAGCATGTTTTTTGTAGAATTTTTTGTGGAAAACAAGAATAAGGATATTATGGCTAAAAAGGCTTGGGAAATTTTAAAAGTATGGAAATAGAAGAAAGAACAAGAAAAGAAGGAGAGATTCATGCTTGCACAAAATTATTTCATGTTGAAAATGATAGAAATTAGTGCTATATTGATAATGGTTTCTCAGTCCATAGGACATGATACAAGAGAAAATTCCTCACATTAAAAGAAGTAAATGAAGGTATAGTAAAATTTGGAGACAATGCTATAATGAGGATAAATCGAAAAGATACTCTTAGCCTTGACAATAGAAAAAAAAAATTAATATGTTTTATATGTTGAAGGGTTGAAGCATAATATTCTATATATCAGTCAAATGTGTGACCAAGGGCACACACTCACATTTCATGTTGAAGGTTGTGAAATCAAAAAGGAATGTATAGGAAAGCTATTCATAGATGCAAGTAGAATTATGAATAATATTTATTTTCTTAGTGAAATTAATGAAGAAAGATGCTACATGGGGAAAGAAGATGAGAGTTGATAATGGCACATAAGGATAAGGCATATAAATTTTAATAACCTAGTAAAAATCAGCACTATGTAGGTTGCGAGAGATATGTCAAAGATTAAAAGACCTTCAAATACTATTTTCAAGTATAACCAACATGGAAAATAAAAAATGGAGAGTTTTAAATCAAATTAGTATTCAACATCAAAACCCTTAAAATGTGTCCATATAGACTTTTGTGGATCATCAAGAACAAAATAATTTCAATGTGAGTGTTATTTTATGCATCTAGTTGATGATTATTTTAGGATGACATTAGTTACCTTTTTAAAAGAAATTTTGAAGAATTTGAGATGTTTAAGGCATTCAAAGCCTTAGTTGAAAATGAAACTAGTCTGAAAATGAAGTGCCTAAGATCAAATAGAGGAGGTGAGTTTACTTTGAGCATGAATTTTAATAATTTTGTGAACATCAAGGAATACGAAGATCCCTTTCAACTACAAGGACTCCATAGAAAAATGGATTTGTAGACAGAAAAATTAGAACTATTCAAGAGAGAAATAACTATGTTAAATGAGTTCAAGTTATCAAACACATTTTGGAGAGAGATGGTTCATACAATAATCTACATTCTGAATTGAGGAAACATTAGAGTCAACAATTGTAACACCTTATGAACTATGAAAGCATAGGCTTGGTTAAGTACTTCAAATTTTTGGGCAGAAAATGCTATATAAGAAGAGATGATGTAGATTTGGGAAAATTTAACTCAAGATATGATTAGGGTATCCTCCTTGGTTACTATTCAAGAAGCAAACCTATAGATCTATTATAATAAAAACTAACACAAAAGTGTTGAAAGTGCAAATGTAAAAGTGAATGAGGAAAGAATCAAAAAGAAAAACCACATGAAGTTGATTATCCAAAGCAAGTTTCAAGGAAGAGGAAAGAGAGGGAGAAGTTGAAGATGAGGTAATTGAATGAAAGGACAAAGACACCATCCAAATTTTTCAAAAAAAATAATCTAGAAGATCTGATTCTTTTTGAAAAGGATATTGAAATTAAAACAAGAATATGATTGGAAAATACATTAGAACATGTAAACATATGCCTAATATCTAGGATAGAACCTAGGAAATTTACATAAGCAAGTGAAGAAAAACACTTTGTTGGTGCTATGCAAGAAGAGCTAAACCAAATTGAAAAGAATGAGACTTGGGAGCTTTTCCCAAGATCTAAAGATAAAAATGTGATTGGCACTAAGTGGGTGTTCAGGAACAAGCTAAATGAAGATGGTCAAGTTGTGAGAAATAAAGCAAAGTTAGTATGCAAAAGGTGTGCTCAAGTAGAAGGTATTGATTTTAAACAAACTTTTTCCTAGTTGTTGCACAACTAGAGGCCACTAGAATTTTTTTGGCATTTTCTTGCTTTAAGAACTTTAAAGTATATCAAATGAATGTCAAGTCAGACTTTCTAAATAGAAACTTAGAGGAAAAATTGTATATTGAATAGCCAAAATGGTTCCTCTTATCAGAAGATAAGGATTATGTGTGTGTAACGTAGAAAAATGGAGCTTTGGACATTTTCACGCTCATTTGGGTCCTTCATGTGGATGTTGGCTTAGTTTTTCCTTGATTTAGTGTTGCAATGTGGTTAACACATTCACATTAGGTCTTGGGCCCTTATGAACTAATAAGAATTTTATGATGCCTTGCAAAAGTGTTGTGAAGTATTGTAACACACTTTCACACTTTTCTAGGATCTTATTAATATATTTCACCTAAATAACCTCTTTTTATTATTTACCAATCCTTATTTCAAAGTGTTGTAAAGTATTGTAACAAACTTCCACACTTTTCTAGGCTTTTCATTAATAATTGACCTTTCATATGCTTTAATTGGCCCCATTTTATATTTACAGGCCTTACTTAAGTGTATTTTTTAAAATAATCTCGATAAACATCATTTAAAATATCTAAATTTTGAAACCCGCTTTAAATGTCTTAGGTGGGACCCATTCACCATTAGGGGCGAATGAGTCCCCTTTGGCCCAAAATTCAAAGTCAATTCAAATTTCTAGCGGGTTTTTATTTTCTAAGATCTAAGGTCAGCCTGTGATGTTTTATTTTTGGGAATTATTGCATAATCAAGTATAAATATAGGGTTTTTCTACTCATTTCACCCCCAACCAATTAATCAATCAATCATTCAAGCATTCTAGGCATTTCAATAATTTTCAAGTCTACATCCATTGGAGCTATTACTTGCATGTCTATAGCATTCTACTTCAAGGGTTTGGTGAGTTGTAGCATTGGATGTTGTTCATTCATCATTTCCTTCATTATTTCTATTTCACTTCAAGGGCTTAATAACCAAGATGGGGTTTGACCAAGAAAAACCCCTATTCACTAACCCTACAACAACTTTTCCCTCTCTTTGCATGTGATTTGCAGGTCTAGGTTGTAGATTTGTCAAAGAGAAAGATTGGAAAAGTTGTCAACAAATTATCAAAGCTATTCAAAGTTGTCAAAACCCTAAGAGAAGCTTGGAGAACACCTACAGGTCAAATTTGACAGTTTCGGACCCAGATCTAAATCAGGAGTAGAAGAGCAGACTAAAGCCTACAATTTCCTATTTTGAATTTCTAGAAATCCAAAGGTGGACTAATACACCATTAGTGGTGAATGAATCCCACTGCCTAGGCTTAAACAGGATGTTTGAAGATCTAAGTACCTAGTTGTCTGAAACCTGTTCTAGTAAAGTCTTCTTGAAGTAGGACTAAGCCACCCAACTTGGTGTATGAGTCCCAGTTGGTATCAACAATTAATTCTTCAATATTCCAGAGCTCCTTTCCATCTCTTTCCACTCGCTAGGTGCACACTTTCAATTTCATAATTTTTTGTTGTAGTTTACTTATATTTCTAGGTCTTTTTGCATATCACATTGTGTTTTCAAACATCTTGCATTTTCTAAGTTTACATTTGGTAGTTAATCTCTTTTTATCATTTTTTAGCCTTCGGGATAATCCCCTTTGACAAATCTCAATATCCTTTGCATTGGAATCTCAATGGTTTGTTCTTGAGTGAGCTATTAAGATTTGTGTACCTCTCTCCTTTTAGGTTCAAAACCCTAGAAGTGTAAGAGAGACCCCCACACAAAAATATTTGGTTCATTTTGGTGAACTTGCATTTAGAGCATCATATTTCTGATTTAGAGTGCATTTACATCCTAGGAATAGCTTACATTAACATTGCATTGCATTTTGCATTGTTTAATTTGCATTCAAGGGTTTCAAAATTTGCATTAGTGAAAATTTCATTTAGCTTGCATTATTGCACTTAATTTCATTAAAAGGACAGTAAAATTTTGCATTTGCATCAAATATCTACATGAGAAAACATAAAAAGCATAAAATTCATTTTCAAAATTCTGAAAATTTTCAAAAAAATCAATACTAGGACTCATTCGCCACTTAGGGAGAATTAGTCCCCTTGCACATTTTGCATTGCATTCTCTAACATTTAATCTTCATTTTCTGAGTTTTTGTTTTTTGTTGTTACCTTTTTGTTTTTGTGTCCAAATTTACTGTTTCATTCAACTCATTGTATCTAGTTTAATTTCATACAATTTGCATCATGGATATGTGTTTTAATAAGATTTGGATGTCATTAAAGTCCTTAGTAGATGTGTCAAGTTGTGCCTTTGGAACTGATGCTAATGGCATTGAACTCACTCATGCTCCTTCAACTCCTAATGAATGTCCTCCTCGTGATGTTGACATCATTGGAGAAAATGAAGACAACATGAATAAGTTACTAAATGATTGCCTTGACAACCTTGAAGCTAATGCATCCTTTTATCCATCCATGAAACAACAAGACCTTTCTACAATACTACCTCTTGAGATGTTTGGTTACTTACATCTTGAAACAAAAGTTGAACCTAGGTTCCCTACACAAGGTGAACCTAGTTCCTCTAAACAAGCAAACACTCAACTATTTTATGATAACAAAGTAACAAACACTCCCATCAACCTTAAAGACACATATGGATTCAAAGGCTTCACTATCTTGAGAAAACAAGGATTTAACACAAATGAACATGAAATACATCAACTCTTAGAACAATTACCAACTGATGAAAATAACAAGGGGATAGGCTATCAAGATCCCCCTCATAATAGTGAGCCTCCTAGAGAATATATAAGCCTTCATGCTAATGGTATGGTGATCTTTGATTCTCCCCCTAATTTGAATACCCTTCTTCCTAGGGAGAAACCTTTGAATAATAACAATTGCATGAATGACAGGATCCCATTGGGTCCTCTTCCTTCAACCATAGAAAAATGTGAGTCTAGTAAATGCAAGATACCTTACAAGTTACAAAAACTAAGGTTTCCTCTCCACCCACCACCTAAAAGTGAAAGGAAATTGCAAATACTTTTAAACAAAGAACTCATAATATTACCACCTGTGAATAGGTTGGTGATATATCCTAAATATGTCAAAGTTCCACATTGTACATATCATCACGTTCTTGTACATAGTAGTGATGAGTGTCATACATTGAAATAAATACTGAGCAAGTATCACTTTGATGGTAATGATTGTTATCCAGTGATCGCATAATATACTCTCCTACTCCTTGTCAAGAAATAGTTCTAGAATCTTCCATTTTCACTATTTCATAACCTTTCCCATCACCTCCCTTGGCTCATTCTTGTCTCACACTCAGTGGGGGCACAAAGTTGTTAGCCTTGTCCTAGTAATGCAATTGTCACTATCCCTTAGTTATGTTGTTCACCTTCCGCTTATACAAACTAAGATTGGGAGGTGGATGACTTGCTTGATGGTTGACTTGCATTTTCCTTACTAGTCTTTTGTATTTTATTTTTCTTTTGCATTTTCTTTTGTGTGATTGCATTTGTGTAATGTGATCCCTCATGATGTTTTGTTTGATGTTCTCTCTCTTTGTGACATTCCTCTATTTGTACCTTCATTCTTCTTTATGTCGTGCATCTCTTTCACTTTTTATCTTTCACTTTTTATTTTATGTCTTCCTTTTGGGGATGATGCAAGGCATTGAGACATTCATGTCTCTTTCATGTTGACCCAAAAGGCCTTTTTCTTTTCTTTTACCTTTCTCGCTTGTCTTTTTTTTTTTTGGCTTAGTTTTTCCTTTTGGGGATGACACAAGGAATTGAGGCATTCATGTCTCTTTCATGTTGACCCAAAAGACCTTTTTCTTTTCTTTTACCTTTTTTTCTTGTCTTTTTCTTTTTGGCTTGTGTTTTCCTTTTGGGGATGAAATAAGGCATTGATACATTCATGCCTCTTTCATGTTGACCCAAAAGGCCTTTTTCTTTTCTTTTACCTTTTTCACTTTGGCTTATGTTTTCCTTTTGGGGATGATGCAAGGCATTGAGACATTCATGTCTCCTTCATGTTGACCCAAAACCTTTTCCTTTTCTTTTTCATTTTATTTTTTCATTTGTCTTGTCTTTTCCTTTTGGGGATGACGCAAGTGATTGAGACATTCATGTCTCTTTCATGTTGACCAAAAAGGCCTTTTTCTTTTCTTTTACCTTTTTCGCTTGTCTTTTTCTTTTTGGCTTGTGTTTTCCTTTTGGGGATGACACAAGGAATTGAGACATTCATGTCTCTTTCATGTTGACTCAAAAGGCCTTTTTCTTTTCTTTCACCTTTTTCATTTGTCTTTTTATTTTTGGATTGTGTTTTCCTTTTAGGGATGACGCAAGTCATTGATACATTCATGTCTCCTTCATGTTGACCCACAATCTTTTCCTTTTATTTCACCTTTTCTTTTTTATTTTTCTTGTGTTTTTATTTTGGGGATGATGCAAGGTGTTGAGACACCCTATGTCTCTTCCATGTTGACCCAAAAGGTTTTTCTTTGTTTTCACTCTCTTTGTGTCATTCTTCCAATTCTATGTATTTGGGGGATGATGACAGTTTCGAGCTCCTTACAAAACACTACAACAACGGACATATTGACCCAAAATCCATAGATCCCTTATGTGTTTGGTGTTTTCATTTTCAAGGAAACCCCTTCCTTTTCTTTTTCCTTTCCTTCACATGACATAGCCTTACTCATAAACATATAGCAGTTTTCAAGTTGGCTCTCATGTCTTCTCTGTTTTCATGTTTATGTGCTATTAGTGTAATTAATTATTTATTACACTAGCATAAGTTAACTTAGGTCATGCATCTTTAGTCCTAGGTTAGTTTTTAATAAATCATTTAACAATGGGGTAATTCCCCTTCCTTGTTTGTAGGGATAATATTCCTTCTAGAAGATGAGTTGTCCTTCTAGAACTTATCTCTATCTTTTTATCACTTCCTAGATAGGGTTCACATTTTGTCACATGTTGTTAGATAATGACACATGGCAATATCATCTTGCATCTTTCATCTCTCTCATGCCTATATAATCAAGGAATTTATACATTTGTAATCATCTCATAATGTAGATCAATATAGAATCTCCATTGTGCATGCCTAGTTGCAACACTTTCTATGTGGTTGATTATCTTTCCTGGAAAAGGTACTCCATTGAAAACTGGAGCTTCAGGGACCCTATGCATCCATAATCTCAACATGGTATCAAAGCATGTTGAATTCTAACATGGTATTAGAGCTTTTCCAGTGAAATTTCAACCCTTGATCAAGAAAATTGGTGTGCGAGATTCTTTGCAGGCTTGAAGGTTTCCATTGCAGGCTACTTGATTCCACCCGGGGACCAAGCTGATTTCTGAAGCAGATAGAGTTGATCTAAGCTTGAACCATTGTCTTCAAAAGGCCTCGAAACCCTAGGATTGCCTGCCCATTCATCAAAATTAGATACATCAACCCAGGAGTCATCAAAGGTATTTGGGTTTGCAAAATCAACCGTACAATCCGTATGAATTTGTAGTTAAAAAATCACCCTGGTCAATTGTCCTCTAAGGAAAAAAAAAATTAGTTGTAGGCCATTTCTATTTCAGAAAAAAATCAGGCTTATATTACCATTATTTTTGGGATTTTCTATAGTTGGAAGAAAATAATCAAATCGACTGCATAATAAAATCACCATCGGCATGCAATAAGGGTTTTATTTTTTTTATATCCCATCAGCATCTATATTTTTCCATCGATCGGCATTATAGATTAAATTATTATGTCGGCATTTCTTTTTGATTTTTTAATTGAATTTTTTTTGTAATATTAAAAAATCTTTATATTGAATCATCAGCCTTTTATCAAATCATAGTCTGCAGATAATTATTATTGGCCACATTGAATTCAGTTTGCAGGGGGTGACATACTTTTGTCAGCCCGATTGGGGGGCCCATCCACCAACCATTATACACTGTCACATCTCGTCGGGCCCATTCGTCGGTCGTGGTTTTTCTCCCACTAGCCCATGCTCATCCTACCGTCAGCCATTGAATCCCCTCTCATCGGCCCTTGTGTCGTCCTGCAGCCGACTAAGTCTTGCCATCCGCATAGTCCATCGGTCGAACCGTCAACTACTCCGCTAGCTCTTGTGGTGTGTCAAGGTTCTTGTATCGGTCATTCTTTTTCACCGCTGGCAGTTTGTCACCAGTATCCGTCGGCCCGCGTTCTACCTCCTTTTCCACCAAAGACCTTGGTCCCATCAATGACCAAGGGGTCTGCCAAATCAAGTGCTCTTTTTTTTGCCTCTTTTTCACCCATGGTCATATGAATGACCAGGTGCTAGCGCCTAGGGTGTTCAAATTTTGCACCTAATTAGCCTACAAAGTGCCTAATCTAGGCCTTTTTTTGTTTTATCACAACTTTCACCCACGATGTCGAAAATCAAAAAATAAGATACTGTTAGAAAGGTAATTTCGAGAAATTTCCAGTGGTGACATCAGTTCTATAAAAAATTTCTCACAAAAAATTCTACAGTCAACTGAAGTCCAAACCCTAATCTGGACTCAAAGGCTCGTAACTTTGCAACCATTCATCAGATTTCAGTGATTCCAGCGGCATCAGGAAGATTTTTTAGAGCTTTTTTCATCAGTCCAGACTCCTTGATCAGTTTCAGCTCCAGGTACTCTTGCATTTATTTTTTTATTTTGGTGTATTTGTTCAATAACCCAGACATCCTTAAGCTTGGGAAAATATTTTTTGATCCGAGTAACATCACTCAGTTGCACATCATCTTTGGAAGTCTCTATTTGCTATTGGAGGTCATTTTTCTTTGTATTTTTGGAGAAATTTCATTATGGGGCTTGCATATACTCCTCTGGTTATGTTGCACAAGGGTAACTATTCATAATGGCAAGATGGGATTAGCCACCATCTCAAATCACTAGATCTATTGCCACATTTGTATGGTATAGTTTCTCATCCAAGTGAAGGTATTCATGAATTTTCTTGGAGTTGCAGCAAATACACTGTCTTGGAGATCATTTCAATGCAAGTTGATTGTGATGTTTTGAATGCTATTGATCATTGTTATTGTCCTCATATCCTTTGGGATAAGCTTTGGGAGATATATGGAGATTCAAATACTCCACCTTTCCTCGATGATCATGATTCAAAGTATCATTCTTCAAATCAGGTACCCCACGATGATATTGTTGTGCAGGAGGTTGATTGCCTTGAATCTTCCAAAGAGGTTGACAAGGTTCCTTCAGGTGATTCTTCTCCATCAGAGACAGTTGGTATCCCTTCACATTCAATGATTCCTTGTCCAAATTCATTGATTGAGGCTTCCACTATCATCATTCATCATGACACCTTCTATTTTCCAAACTTGACATCATAGGATGGCTTCATTTTAGGTATCACTGACTTGGCTACTTCTACGAGTTTGGAGGACATTCTTGAGGGGATATCACTCTATTCAAATTCCACTTTGGAGAGTTTTCTTGAGTCTCCTCATCCCTTTGTCTCAACCTTGATTGGAGATCCTAAGACTATCTTGGAGGAACTTGGTTTCTCTTCAAAAATTTCATGCATGAGACTTATTCCCTATCATTCCATTCAATATTTGAAGTTTCTTCGGCATCTACCATTGGATTTTCTTCTTCCTAGTGGGATACTTGTGGTTTGGATGCATTTTTTGCTTCAGACTTCTTTCAGTGGTTTTGAGGACACTTCATTTAGGGGGGGCTATCAAGTCTCCATCATATTCATCACATCTCAGTCTTTGGATATTGTTCAGCATCAGTTTTCGCATCGTCCTGGTTTGTCACCCTCTTCATTGTTTGGGACTATGGCATCTTCATCATCAGGTAAGGAGACACATGAGCAGATTTTAGAGACATCATCATCCACCTTCATCCTTCCTTCCCTTAATTCCTATCTAGAATGGGAAGCAACCCTACACTTGCACTTGGTTTTGTTTCTTCTGAAAGGGAGACAAGTTGTTTGTCAACATTGGATCATGTTTTGTCTTCAGACACTTACCATTTCTACAGGTGATCACATCTTCTGGGGAGGCTATATAGGCTCTCTCTTTCCCTCCTATGGAGGAGCTATTTTATTGTATCTATGTGACAAATGGTGTACTTGGGTGGTATTTGGGAGTCCTCCATCCTTCCCATTCTCACATTTTTGCATTTTCATCTCCTTTTTGGAGAGGGGTTTTGTTCCCAGTAGGTTTTCCCCTTTTCTCTGGTTGTGGGATATTTTATACATCTTTATCATGTACATGGGTACCTAACATGGCCTCATAGCTAGGACCTATCATCGATCATCTATGCATAATCATTGCATTTTCCTCCCTAAGTTGAACTTATGGGGGGTGTTAGTGTAATTAATTATTTATTACACTAGCATAAGTTAACTTAGGTCATGCATCTTTAGTCCTAGGTTAGTTTTTAATAAATAATTTAATAATGGGGTAATTCCACTTCCTTGTTTGTAGGGATAAGATTCCTTCTAGAAAATGAGTTGTCCTTCTAGAACTTATCTCTATCCTTTTTTCACTTCCTAGATAGGGTTCACATGTTGTCACATGTTGCTAGATCATGACACATGGAAACATCATCTTGCATCTCTCTCATGCCTATATAATTAGGGAATTTGTACATTTGTAATCATCTCATAATGTAGATCAATATAGAATCTCCATTGTGCATGCCTAGTTGCAACACTTTCTATGTGGTTGATTATCTTACCTGGCAAAGGTCCTCCATTGAAGACCGTAGTTTCAGGGACCCTGTGCATCCATAATCTCAACATGGTATCAGAGCATGTTGAATTATAACATGTGCTACTTAAAAGTAATTTCTCACAGTATGGTGTTAGCAATTCCTTTAAAGTGGGGGCATACATTAGCATTATTCTTTTGCATTTTCCTTTTCCTAGTTCTTAGTGTAGCTTTCTTACTTCATACGATGTGTTTGTCATTTTGTGGATGACATTGGGTATAGTGTCCTTCATGAGCATGATCTATCTGAGCATATTACATTTCTCTTAGTGGCTTGATGCGATGCACTACATCCCCTAAGTTGCAAATTTTCTATTCTTTGAGCAATCCTCTCTTGGAGATATTTGGCACAATGTTGCCTAAGTCAAAGACCTCACATGAACTAAGCAAGAATCCTTTGAACATTCTTTACATGTTACATTTTTTGTTATATGACCACCTTGCATAACATAGCTTGCATGCCTATGGTGCCATCATGTTTTTTCATGAGCTCTGAGCATATGAAGTTTTTCTTGTCTCATGAAGCTAAAAAGGCAATTTTCTCTTGTGGCACCTTATTAAAGTTATTAGGAGGTATAACTTTGGTATGGTTGAGTGGGAAGCCCATTCTGCGACATGAATTTCCCCATATCCACCTCCATGTGTGTGAGTGCATACCAACCATGAGTGTATGTTTCTCACCTTCTAGGACTCCTCACCCGACTGACAGCCATGAGTTTCGTCACCTCATAGTGAGTATGTATTTTTTGGAAAAACAACCTAGATATGATCCACATCGGGATGGACAAATGATCAAAGCTTGATCTGATTCTCTCTTTTCTTTTTTCTTCTTTCCTTTTCTCCCTTTCATCTTTGGCAATGTATGATTGGCCATGTCGTTAATCTTTATATCATTTTCATGTGTTTTCCCTTGTGCTTATGTTTGGTTTGCTATGGGATCTTGATCTTGGGGGCTTGATCACCCCTCTTGATTGTTTTTGTCTCATCTTGCCAGCATGGGTGCACTCAGATCCCTCTTGATGTGCATGTTTGGATAATTTAGTGTGAGTTTGAAGTAGGTTCATCTTGTCACTAAAGTGGGGGCTAAATGTAGCATAGAAAAATGGATCTTTGGACATTTTCACGCTCATTTGGGTCCTTCTTGTGGATGTTGGCTTATTTTTCCCTGTATTTAGTGTTGTAATGTGGTTAACACATTCACATTATGTCTTGGGCCCTTGTGAACTAATAAGAATTTAATGATGCCTCGCAAAAGTGTTGTGAAGTATCATAACACACTTTCACACTTTTCTAGGATCTTATTAATATATTTCACCTAAATAACCTCTTTTTATCACTTACCAAGCCTTATTTCAAAGTGTTGTAACAAACTTTCAAACTTTTCTAGGCTTATCATTAATAATTGACCTTTCTTATGCTTTAGTTGGCCCCATTTTACATTTACAGGCCTTGCTTAAGTATATTTTTGAAAATAATCCTGATAAACATCATTTAAAATATCTAAATTTTGAAACCCACTTTAAATACCTTAGGTTGGACCCATTTTCCATTAGGGGTGAATGAGTCCCCATTGGCCCAAAATTCAAAGTCAATTCAAATTTTAGCGGGTTTTTATTTTCTAAGATCTAAGGTTGGCCTATGATGTATTTTCAGAAATTATTGCATAATCAAGTATAAATATAGGGTTTTTCTACTCATTTCACCCCCAACCAATTAATCAATCAATCACTCAAGCATTTTAGGCATTTTAAGCATTTTCAAGTCGACATCCATTGGAGCTATTACTTGCATGTTTGCAGCATTCTACTTCAATGGTTTGGTGAGTTGTAGCATTGAGTGTTGTTCATTCATCATTTCCTTCATTATTTCTATTTCACTTCAAGGGTTTAATTACCAAGATGGGGTTTGACCAAGGAAAACCCCTATTCATTAACCCTACAACAATTTTTCCCTCTCTTTGCATGTGATTTGCAGGTCTAGGTTGCAGATTTGTCAAAGACCAAGATTGGAAAAGTTGTCAACAAATTATCAATACTATTCAAATTTTTCAAAACCCTAAGAGAAGCTTGGAGAACACCTATAGGTCAAATTTGACAGTTTCTGACCTGAATTTGAATCAGGAGAAAAAGAGCATACTGAAGCCTATAGTTTCCTATTTTGAATTTCTTGAAATTCAAAGGTCAACTAATTTTCCATTAGTGGTGAATGAGTCCCACTTCGTAGGCTTAAATAGGAATTTTGAAGATCTGAGTACCTAGTTGTCTGAAACCTGTTCCAGCAAAGTTTTCCCGAAGCAGGACTAAGTCACCCAATTTGGTGTATGAGTCTCAATTGGCATCAATAGTGAATTCTTCAGGATTCTAGAGCTCCTTTCCATCTCTTTCTAGTCTCCAGGTGAACACTTTCAATTTCATTATTTTTTGTTATAGTTTACTTACATTTCTAGGTCTTTTTGCATATCACATTGTGCTTTCAAACATCTTGCATTTTCTAAGTTTACATTTGGTAGTTAATCTCTTTTATTATTTTTCAGCCTTCAAGACAATCCCCTTTGATATATTTCAATCTCCCCTGCATTGGAATCTCAAGGGTTTGTTCTTGAGTGAGCCATTAAGATATTTGTACCTCTCTCCTTTTAGGTTCAAAACCCTAGAAGTGTAAGAGAGACCCCCACACAAAAAACTTTGGTTCAGTCTGCAAGATGAAGAGGGCACTTTATGTGCTAAAGAAAGCTCCTAGAGAATGGTACTCAAGACTTGACAAGTATCTCCAACAAGAAGGTTTTAAAAGGGGAATTGTTGATAGCAATCTTTATATCAAAATTAAAGGTGATAATTAGTTGATTGTTATATTTTATGTACATGATATCTTTTTTGGTGGTAGTAGTAACAAAATGTGTCAATATTTTTCATGTGCAAAATGGTTTTGAGATGTCCATGCTTGGTTAATTTTCATTCTTCCTTGGCTTACAAATTTCTCAATCTAATAAAGGCATATTGATCTCCCAAACCAAGTTGTACCATAGAAAAAAGGAAACTTGCTTGATTTGGGAATAATTAATGATAAATTGGACTTAATAAGGCCTTTATTTGGTGTTGTGAGGTGTTTTTCACATCCACACTAGATCTTGGACCCTTTCAAATGCATTTAATGATGTCTTGTAAAGGTGTTGTAAAGTATTGTAAAGGAATTTCACGCTTTTCTAAACTCAATGAACCCATCTTCCCTTAATTCAACATTATAAAATGTGTTTAATAAAATTATCACACTAATCTAGAAGGCTTGTAAAATAAACTTAATGATAAACTAGTATTGTAATGTGTTTTATACATTCACATTGGTTCTTGTGCCTTTCTAGGCTGTGTGGACCTCATTTTAGTGTTTTAAAGTGTATTTAATCACACTTTCACATTGAATTATGTGTCCCAAGCCATAATTTACCTTTACATCATCATTAATAGGCCCCTATTACCCCATATTGTGCATCCCAAGGCAATATTTGATGAAATACCCAACATGGTCACCATTTAAACTTTATTTCCTTATTTCCTAGCATCTTAGCTGGAAAAATGGCCCCACTAGGACTAATTTGCCACTTGTGGTGAATGAGTCCTTGCCAAGTGGGACTGATTCACCCAAGGTGGTGAATGAGTCCCATTTGGATCAAATTTGAGTTTTGAGCGGGAAAATTTGAAATTTAAGTTTATTATTCTTACATGTTGGCCTTAGGGATCCAATTTATGAGCTAATAAAGTGAATTGACTATAAAATAAACTCTCTAAACCCTAAATAATAACCATTCTTCATTATTCATCCATCATTCTTCCATCTCAAGCCAAGCAAGTTAGGTTTTCATCATTGCAAGTCATTAAGATAACTTCCTAAGACCTTCAAGGGCAGATTCTTCATATTTTGTTGCAGACATTCAAGGTCAATCATCATGCAAAGGTAATAAACTCCATTATTGCATGTTTCATTTCATTCTTTCTCTATTTTGGTTTAATTACCTTAAAGGGGTTTGACCAAGGCAAACCCCCATGCCCTAACATTCACCATTTCTCTCTCTTGTCTTGTGTGTTTGGAGATTTAGACATCTTGGAGGCTTAGAAATCATTGAAGATTGCATTGAAAAAAAATTTAAGTCTTCTCTTCATTGAACAAGTCAAAATATCAACAAAACCTCACTTTCAGGTTCAGAAATTAGAGTTTCAGAAGCAGACACCTATAGAAACCCAAAGTGTTGACTGAGAGCCCCTTGTTTCCTCTTTTGGATCTTTAGAAATTCAAAAGTGGACTCATTCACATCATTGGTGAATGAGTCCCATTTCCAGGCTTGAACAGAGTTTTCTGCATTTCTAGATACCCTTTTGTCTGAAATGGGTTCTAGCTCAGTTTCACAGAACTAGGACTAATTCACCCAGAATGGTGAATGAGCCCCAATAGGCTAAGTTTCTAGCTTCATTAGCATTTAAAATTTCATTTCCATCCTCCTTCAAGATCTCAAGTGCACACTTCCAATTTCATGCATTTTTGTTTCATTTTGCACTCATTTCTAAGTGTCTTTGCATTACATAATGTGTTTTCAAACATTCTTTGTTTCCTTAGTTTCCATTCATTAATTGATTAATATTATTATTTTCTTGCATTCAAATATTGCATATAGGCATATTGCATCCATACAGCATTGATTTTGAGTGTGACATTGCATTTTGGCCCATCTTTCTCCTTCTAGGTGAAAAACCCTAAGAGTGCTAGAAAGACCTTAGATTCCAAAATCTATGCTACACAAGTATATCAAAAAGATGTTGAAGAAGTTTAGGATGGATGATTGCAAGCCAGTGAGTACACCCATGGTCATGGGATGCAAATTAAGTAAAGATGATGAATCTCCAAAATAATTTATAAAACTCTAGGAAGTCAATGATTGGGAACCTATTATATGTAATATTTTCAATACCTACTATTATGCAAGCAATAGGTATGTTGGAATGGTTTCAAGAAGCCCCAAAAGATACCCATGTGCAAGAAATTAAGAGAATATGTAAATATCTAAAGGGCACTTTATAATTTGATTTATGGTATCCAAAAGGTGAAGATTTCACCTTAGTAGCATATACTAATGTAGATTGGGCTGACAATATTGATGATAGAAAAAGTAAGAGTGGGGTTGAATTCTTTCTTGGTAATAGTATTGTTGCTTGGTTGAGTAAGAAATAGGCTTCCATTTCTCAATCCACTAAAGAGGATGAATACATATCAGTAGCATATTGTTGCACTCAAGTTCTTTGGATGAGGAAAACTCTAAGGGAAGACAAGGTAGAATACAATCATCCAATACCAATATTTTTTGATAACACAAGTGCAATCAATATTTCAAATATTCTTGTCATGCACTCCAAAAAATCTATATTCTAATCAAATATCACTTCTTAAGAGATAAGGTGACAATCAAAAAGTTAAGTATGAGTATACTAAATTACACAAGAAAAAATTGTAGACATCTTCACAAAACCCCTATCGAAAGAAACAATTGAGTATCTTAGAAATAATTTCAGAGTAATATATTTTTCATCTAGTTAAGTTAGGAAGATACATTATTCAGTAGGAGCTCATCATTTCATTATCTTACACCTCCATGGATTTATTTATCATTGATATCAAAGGGGGAGAAGTAGAGAAAAGGGGAGCCATAGAGACAGGGGAGTATTATATTCTTACTATATTCACAAGTTATTTATATGCAAGGTTTCCATCAATGACAAAGGGGGAAATTGTGGGTAAGATTTTTTTCATTCATGCCTTGAAGAGATTTCTATTGATGTCAAAGAAGACATCGTTGGTCCAATAAAAATGCCAAGTGTCAATAATAGATCTTTCCATAGTAGTTCTCAAACTTACATTACTCATTTTGAATATTCTTGGTTGACTACCTTTGTTATATGCAAATTAACATTTACTTAATATTTATCTTTGGGTCAACCACACTTTTTCATAAAAAAAAAGTTACTATATTAATGCTAACAGACCCTTTGGTGTGATCACCCCTTTTGGAGAAGTTAAATTAAATTAAATTTATTAATGGAGGTCGACCCTACCTTGAGCAATGCCTCCTTGGGAGGATTAAAAATAAATTAATTTATTTTCATAAGGTTGACCCATCTTGAGGAATCACCTCACTTAGGGGAAGAAGAACATTGGTATGGTATAAATAGAAGATTGAATAGAAGTTAGAAGGCGAGAATTTAATGTGAGATCTTTCCCATACAAGTAGATTTATGAAGCATATTTGAGTAGACTTATGAAGCATATTTGAGAAAAATTATGAAGTATATTTGAATATATTTATAAAGAATATTTGATCATATTTATGAATCATACTTGAGCAAATATATCAAGGATATTTGATCAAATTTGTGAAGGATTTTTAAGAAAATTTTGTCTAAGGATATTTAAATGACCTTCATCCATTAAAGTAGCTATATTAAAGAAATAAAACATTTTATCTATTTGAAGGTTAATACCTCCTATTAGAAGAGATTTGGATGTTGGTTCCTCTCAATAAAATATATTGGTGTCTTTTGTTGAGGTGATTCTTAGCAATGGGAATTAGTGTCTCCAATGGGTACCAGGTGCCTAAAAAAATTGTACGAGTATTTTATTTGTGACTGGATTTGGATAGTATATCCAAGCACTCCTTTTCTTCATATTTTTCTCTCGAAATGATTTTCATGTAAATATTGTGTTCTTAATTGTTGGTTTTGTTTGACTGATATTATTTTGATTAGTAATCTGAAAAAGTAAAAGATTGTCTTATACTAATTCACCCCCCTCTCTCAGTATAAGTTTATTCTCATGTCATTTTATTTTTGTTTCTTATTTTTAGAGATTTAAAAGGATTATGAAGTTGCATGCAAATCTTATGATAACCCAATATTTTCTTCTCTTGAATCTTTGAATGATCTAGAGAATAAAAAAAATTCAATAAAATAACCACTATTTTGTATGTGTCATTTTCTTCAAAAATGGTGAAATTCAAGGTTCTCTTATCTTTGATGATCTTGTAAGCTATTCTATTACATCTAGAAGGTCTAAGAAATTTAGGATTGATTAAAAAAAAAAATTGTAACACTTTTTTAATTTTAACATGTTACCTAAATGGCATCAAAGGTCACATTAACATGCTCTAATTCCATTTTTATAATTTGAAATGAATTCTACTAGAAAAATATAGTGTGTAGAAGTATGTTTAAATTAACTTAATAAATGTTAATTAGCATGAATTAGATAATTTTATTTATTTTGGACTACTCATAAAATTATTGATCCATTATTTGCAAAAGATAAAAGGAGAGTTACATTATATAATAAGGATCAGGAAAAATTTAAAATGGGAGGAATTTCTTATCCATGTGTTTCTAAATACATGAGGATAAGGAAAATATATAATCCCATTAATGTATAAAATTATTCTTCCTAAATTAATTAAAAAATAATTAATTAGGAAAACTTTAATAAAATATACAATAATATATATAAGATTAAAGCATAGATTAAAGCATATCCTAAAGGTTGGTATTGGAATGGTGTGATGGTTTATTGGTGGCATTGTTGTTCTTGCCACCAAGGTTCAAACCCCGTTGGTGTGGTATTGTTGAATGGTTGTATCTGGTTCATAGCTCTGGTCAAAAGCGTTTACCCCTTGAATAAAATAAAAAAAGCATATCCTAAAGTAATAGTATTATACTAACACCCCCCCTAAGTGCAACTTAGTAAGATAAAAAAAAAAATAATAAATACAATAATAGGTCCTATGAAGAAAGTCATTTTGGGTACCCATGTATGAAAAAACTATCATAAATGAAGGAAAGAAGAAAACTGATAGGAAAAAAACTCCACCCAAAAGAGAGGAAATAAAGGACTAATAATTCCCTCCAAAAGTCAATAATTATTTCACCCTAAGAAAAGCTCACAAACTAAGTAAAATTATTTTATTGAAGAGTTAAGTAAAGATTTTTTCAATCAAATATGATGTCACAATATCAAAGATTAATGATGTAATCATGAATCAAATTCTAGATGTCTAGTGCATATTGAATCTCATAATTATGAGTGCCTTGTACATAGTGAGGTATCTTTATAGCTACCTTCTAATGTATCTTATGGGGATTCTCCATGAACTAAGAGACTATACCTAATGTATATAAAATATCAGGTCTCATATGATACAAATATAAGACTTCTAGCTAATTGGTGATACAAAGTTGCATCCACCAATGGTGAAGAATATTAAGCATTAAGTTTGACTTATAAGAAATGTATTTGGAGTAGGCTTTCAATTAGACATGAAATTTTTTGAGATATTATTAAGTGTGTACTTAGGTTTTTTTATGAAGATATGTAAAGATGACTAATTGATATCTATCCCCAAGAAATAATACAAGTGATAACTTTAAGAAACCCCCCTCAAAAGAAGATATAAAATCTTGGCGAATCTTTCATTTTTTTAGAAAAAAATAATTTCTATTGGAAAATCTTTCCTTTTTTTCAAAAAATATTAATTTTATTGGTGAATTTTTTACATCATTGAAATTTTGTAGAAAAATTTAGTGAACCATGGAAATTATATGAAAATTTATTAATTATGATGGTGAATCCTTCCATTTATAAATATTAATTATTATGGAAAAGTTGGGGCCCAAGGGTGGAAATGATCGATGAATTTAAGGGGTAGACTCTATAATATTTAGTTGTGACCATTAATTTAAAATATAATGTAATGGCCCTTTTTATATTCTGTGAGATAAAATGTACCCCTGATCTATAATGCTCATGGGGCCTAAGATTGCTTTTGGATTGTTGATCTCATTGGAGGTCAACGATCCAAAATTAATTTCAAGCCCCATGAGAATTATAGATCGCAGATACATTTTACCTCATAGAATACAAGTTCCATTAAATTATATTTTAAACCAATAGTGGAAACTAAATATTGAAAGATGAATAAAGAAACTAATAATTATAATATACTATTGGTGAATTAATTTAGATTTTTATTGTAAATTATAAAATTTAGGCAAATCTAATTTAACATGTGTCTAATATTGTGGCAAGTTTTTGAGTTAAAAAGTTTAGTAAAATAAATTCTTTAGCGATTTAAACAAGACTAAAATATTTCTTATAAAAATGTGGTGGTTCAGGTTACATTGCAACTTGAACTATTAGCCAAATTTTTATTCCCAAATTTCAACTATTAGCCAATTTTTGAATATTAACCACTAAAAGATCACTAAATAATACAAAATTCCCTAGTCTAAAATATTAAAAAATAATCATTAATAGTAGATTTGACTACTTGAGGATGATTGAATCCTTGTGATCATTAAGTCACCAATATATAGAACTAGAAATGTGAGAATCTCATTCTACTATAGAATATAAAAATTTCAATAAAAATGATATCTAGAGAATCTAACTGCTAGAATGGAGTCCATCAAGTGGCATACCAAGCTTGAGGAGATTGTTTCAAACCATAGAAATACTTTGGAAGGGGGCACACAAATACGTAATATTTAATTACCCCCTTTCCATTTCTCTATATAAATATACCCCTAAATGTCACCATGAAGAAATTCCCTCTTCACATCTATCTAATGAACTTCCCAATAGTTGTATGCACTATAGCAAGGAAAAATAAAATGGAATTAATTTTGGTTTTTGGTGTAATTTTTTTAAACTACTCAAACCTACCCTAGGATAATCCATTTCAAATGAAGAAATTATTATGCTTTTCAACCCATTCATCTATTATATTTTTTTATATAAATCAATTTGCATCAAATGAGTTTTCTTCCCTTAGAAAGAGGGACTGAATTGCAAGTGCGGTTCCTTTCTAAGAAAGTGAACTCTTACATATTATCATCCCACTTGAGGATAATAGAAGTTTCTTGAAATATTTTTGGATCAAAATTTGATGTAATGAAGAGTTATACAACCTTTGAAATTGTGACCTTTTTCTAGTATCTAAAACATCCCCAACCTAGTTAACTACTAAATGTAAAGTCTAACTATCCTAAAGAGGCTAAGTGGATATAGAATTTAGAGAATTTAGAGTACCTTTGAATGATGAACTGATGTGGAAGGAATAAATTCCTCATTATTATCATCATTTGAAATTGAAAATGAGTACTCCTCATCCATATCAAGAGGATTAAAATCATATGAAGAATTGTCATCATGTCATAGTGTCTCAAAAGTGATGAAGAATGGAGAATTATTAGAATATTAAATTGAAAGAATTCATAAAAATAAACTTAAAAATCATGAGTAGTGGGGTGGAGAATTATATAAATTTTGACACCATATAGGTACCAAACAAATATACAAAACTTACTCTATGGAGATCCCTATTATTGCATTTTTGTACTAGAATGTGGGCCCACGCTAAAGAAACAAACACTAGATAAAGTATTTTAATAGGGTTTTGTACTATTCCAAAATTGAAAAGGAGTTACCCCTTCACAATTTTATGAGGATATAAATCATGGATATAACATGCATTATTGATTAACTCTCCAAGTATTGAGGATCTAATAATTTGAAGTGTATCATAAAAATATCCATCTATTTCAAGGACCTGTTCTTGTGTTAAATACTACACCATTTTAGGTAAAAAATTCATGCATTAAGTCAATAAGAATACCATAATTAAGCATTGATTAAATAAATGGAATATAGGTAGAGGAAAGGAAAAAGAGACCAAGAGACTACTATAGAAAGTTATGAGGAGGAGGATGAGTGAATTTAACATCAAAGTTCATGGTGCTCTACGATCGTGATCCAAACTTCACTTTTGACCTTACATTTAGACTTATCTTTCATATGTACTTTGAAGTATATGACATTTTGATTATTATATAAAAGGGGTTTTATAGTTGTACAATTTGTATTTTGGTTCTAGAATATTATATTTTGTAAAATCTTTACTATTGGTGGTGGATGATTCCTAACTATTAGAGTATAACCAATTCTTGGCACCTTTATTTCTAGAAGGGCCATTGATTATACTTTTGCATAGAGAGAAATTGAGGAAACTAGTAGGAATTTTATAATAAGAAATATTGTTTAAATCACTTTCATGGTTTTTTATCAATGTTGGGATTTTGTTATGAATTATAATGATTAAGTATAAAATATATTTTTGATTTAGGTAACTAATAATTTTATAGTTTTAAGTTATGATTGTAGACACCTAAAAAATGATCTAGAGAATCTAATTAATTAAATACGACTTATTTGATTAATTAATCTTAAATTCATCTACTTAGTAAATAAATAGAAATATTTATTTATATTAAGTTCATTATTAATTCTGGGAAGATATTGAATATTAATTTTAAGAGTGAATGATGGCTTGCGTCTGCAGTCTGCCGAGCTAGGGCGTCCATGCCCTAGCTCGTTTCTTGTTCTTGTTTGAATCTGCGCTTGGAAGGGGGGTTTGTTGGCTGTGTTTGGGGGGGAGGTGTTGTGTGCGGCCACTACGGTGGTTTCATTCCATTTTTTCCTATGTGTGGGTTGTTCTTTGGCGCTGACCAGAGTGTGAGGTGTCGCTGGGAGCCACGGGTGTGCAGTTTGGGGAAAGCCTTTGGTGCCTGGTCTGTGTGAGGTCTCCTTTAAGCGGTGTCTCTTGTTCTTTTGCCAGTGGATCGTGGTGAGCTTTGGGTGGGGCTTTGAAACCCTTGTTTCAGATTTTTATTTCTCGAGGGCTTTGCATGCCCGATATAAGTTAGGTATTATGTCTCCCGGGGAGACCTCGGGTGCTAACCCTTTAATGGACTTTCGTTCAGCGCTTGGTGTGAAGTCTCCTCAACACGCTTCGACGGTCTTCAATAATAATTTGTTCGTGCCAGAATCAGGGCTAGATGGAGTGGGCTCGTCTAGTGGAGCTCGGATCATGAAGATTAATGGTTGCCTGGAACATTGCAAGGAGAGGCCGAAACTGGTTATTCCTTTGGAAATGTTTGCAGAAGATATTGAATATTATTCAAGGCACTCTTTTTACTGTAAGTTTTTGGGTATGAGGATATCGATGCAATTTTTGGAGTCCTGGGCTCAACGGACTTGGATGCTGGAGGGTGAGATGGATATAAAGCTTCTGGAAAATAATTATTTCATGGTTACCTTTGATTGCATGGCGGATCGAAATAAGGTCTTCGAAGGAGGCCCTTATTTCTATAATCAGGTTGGTATGTTTCTTAAACCGTGGCATGCTGGTTTTAACCCTGCTGAGGAGCTTCCAACTCGTGTCCTAGTGTGGGTTTGGCTTCCACGGTTTCCTGTAGAATGCTGGCAGGATGATGTTTTGCATCTGTTGGGGTTGATGCTTGGGAAGCTGATTGGTTCCTCGCTATAGACTCAGTTTAAAAAGGTAATCACTTTTGCTCGCATTTGTGTGGAAATTGATCTTAGTAAACCATTACCAGATTCTTTGGATATGTTTGTGGGTCCTTACTCTTGGGTATAGTCATTGGACTATGAAACCCTTCCTTTCCAATGTCGTCTATGCCATGAATATGGTCACTTGCAACGAAGATGTCCAAGGGCTAGGCCTGTAGAGCCTCCAATTTCTCATCCTCCCTGTAACCCACCTAGGGAGGATAAGGGAAAGAACCCCATTCCTGGGGATGGTGATGGTTCTGATGGCTTCGCCCCTGTGAAGAATCGTAACAGAAACTGAGGCCAAAAGAGGACCTTGAAGGAAAGACAAGATGAAGACTCTTTTAATAGATTTGAGGTTTTGGATGATCTGGGTCAGCAAGAAGTGAACCCGGGTTTGGTGAATTTGGATCAAGGTATTGTGTGTTCTGGGCAGGAGGGTTCTTTGTTTGGGGATACTCAGGCTGCACAAGTTACTGAAGCTTTGCAAATGGTGACCGATCTTCAAATGGATGTCCAGGTGGAGTCGGCTCCTACTATGGAAATGAAGAAGGATGGGGGAGATGGTCCTATTGTGGCTTTGCATACAGGAGTAGATGTAGTGAGGAATAACAGGTCTTCTCCTTCTCCTTTGGGTCTTCATCAAAAGGATATCAAAAAAGGGTTGGGGGAGAAATCCTCAAAGCTTGGCAGGAAGAAGGATATGGAAAAGATTAAGTTAGCTGGGGAAACTTTGGTGGAGTCAGGGTCAGTTAAGACTTTGGATTCACACTTCTCGAGCTCTTTGAAATGATTGTTCTTTCATGGAATGTAAGGGGCCTAAACAGCAGCCCTAGACAAAAGGCTATTCGTGAGTTGGTTAGAAGTCAATCTCCTGATGTTTTGTTCCTGTAGGAGACTAAGTTATCTGTGGAATGCATGCTTGGTTTATCCCCTAAGCTGTGGGGCAGTGGCGAATGTCAGTGCATTGGTGCTCAAGGGTCTGCGGGTGGAGTGGCTTGCCTTTGGAATCCTCAGAGGATCCGCCCTCTCTGGTGGATGGCCAGCAAGTTTTCTATCTCGATGATCACTTCCTGTTTTGAGATCGGGGAGTCTATCCTCCTCTCTAATATCTATACGCCTATCAAGTTTCAAGGTAAGAAAATTCTATGGTCTCATATTAGATTTTTTCAGAGCATGGTGCCTTTTCATCCATGGATTATGGCTATGGACTTTAATGCTATTTTTGAGCTAGCCGAAAAGCGGGGGGGTATTGCTAGGTTGGAGCCTTCTATGATGCTTCTTCAGGATAACATCTCTACTTTGAATCTTGTTGATTTCAAGCCTAATAATGGTTTATTCACCTGGAACAATCGAAGGATTAGGGATAATTGCATCTCTGAAAGACTTGACCGGTTCTTGGTTTCCTGCTTCTGGGTTGGTGGAGTTTGGTCTTCTAGCTCTGAAATTTTGGATTGGAGGGGGTCTGACCATTGGCCTATCAAGCTTGTAGTTTCTTTAGTTAGTGTGCCTCGGTCACCCCCTTTTAAGTTCCAGATTATGTGGCTACATGAACCCTCTCTTCATGACTATGTGGCTAAATGGTGGAGAGAGGGTAGACCCGCTTATGGTACGGCAATGTACACTTTTGCTAAGCTTCTTCAATTTGTTAAATATCAGCTTAAACGCTGGAATTGGCAGTGCTTTGGGAACATTTTCCATGCTAAGGCTGCTGCTCAGGTGGAGTTGGATAGCATTACAAGAGTGATCAAGGAGGAAGGTGCGACTGCCTATTTACTTCAAGAGGAGGCCAGGGCATGGAAAGTGCTGGAGGAGTGTGAGCTGCGGGAGGAAATATATTGGAAACAGAAGGCAAGGGTTGAATGGCTTCAAGAGGGAGATAAAAATACGGCCTTCTTCTTCAATTCGGTCAAAGCCAAGCGACATGGGAATTTAATTTCTGTTCTGGTGAATGACACTGGTGAGCATCTATCCTCTTTCTAGGATATTTCTTGTGAAGCCATGCAGTACTTTGCTACCTTATTTAGGGAGGACTCACAGGGGGCTTCCGAGGAGGAGGCTCAAGTTCTATCTTGTATCCCTTCTCTGGTTACTATGGAGATGAATGAATGTCTCATGAGGGATATTTCAATCGAAGAGCTTGAGAGAACAGTGTTCCAAATGAAGAAAGGGAAAGCTCCTGGCCCTGATGGCTTTTCGGTGGAGTTCTTTCAAGAATTCTGGGACATTATTAAGCTTGACTTATTGGCTGTTGTCCAGGAATCTCAAATGAATAAGCAGATGTTACAGGCTTTGAATTCCACCTTCCTTGCTCTCATCCCCAAATATGATGGAGCAAACAAGTTAAGCCAATTTAGACCCATCTCTCTTTGTATGTGATTTACAAAATCATCTTTAAAGTAATTGCAGATAGGCTAAAAATTTGGCTTAGAGTGTTAATTTCTGAGGAGCAGAGTGGCTTTGTTGCGGCAAGGTAAATTATGGATGGGGTGGTTATTGCTACAGAGTCCATTCATTATATGGCTAACTCCACTGATAAGGCAATGTTCATCAAGTTGGACATGGCAAAGGCTTATGACAGAGTTCGATGGTCCTTCCTTTAGAAGATCCTTGGTGCTTTTGGGTTTGGGGATGATTGGATCCGGTGGGTCAAGAGTTGTGTGACTTTTGTATCCTTCTCTATTTTAATTAATGGTGAACCCTCAGAGCTTTTTGGAGCCTCTCGGGGATTGCGTCAAGGTGATCCATTATCTCCGTATTTGTTTTTGCTCTTTGTTGAAGGTTTGGGTCGGTTGTTGAGAAGGAATGTGGAGAGGGGTCTCATACAGGGATGGCGTTGGGGTGGTAATATTCCCCCACAGTCTCATTTATAGTTTGTGGATGATACTGCTTTGATGGGTATGGCTACAATCAGGGAGGCTACAAACTTGAGTGCGGTGTTGGATGTTTATCTGATTGCCTCAGGTCAAATGATTAATGAAGGTAAGTCCTCCATCTTCTTCTTCAATACTCCTGATCTGATTCAAAGGAGGATTGCCAATATTTTAAGGTTTCAGTCTGGATCCCTCCCTTTGATCTATCTTGGAATTCCTATCTCTGACAAAAGGATGTCTAGGGATTCATGGCAGAATATTCTAGAAAAGTTTCGGATGAAGGTTAACCATTGGACCCATAGATGTTTATCCTTTGCTGGTCATGTTCAGTTGATCAAATCTGTGGTTCAAGCTCTTCCCATTTACAGATGCATGCTCCAGGTGGCCCCAGTTGGTTTTCTTTAGGAACTTGATGCTTTATCTAGACAATTTTTATGGGCAGGTAATTTATCGTCACCCAAATGGAGCTTGGTTAAATGGGAGCTTGTTTGTAGTCTGAGGCAATATGGAGGTCCTGGATTAAGGCAGTCATCTTTATCTGGGGTGGTGCTTGCTGCCAAGCTATACTGGAGGTGGTGTGTGGAGCAAGATCAGACCTGGGCCAAGATTTTACTTCATAAATATTTTCCAGGGATCCCTCAGATGGATATTCCTCGCTATCCCTTAGTGGGGAAAGGATCGGTTATTTTGGGTATGCTTAAGAAGGGGGTTGCTCTAGTTAAGGACGGATTATTTTGGATCTGCAAAAGTGGGTTTGAGGCTCAATTTTGGTTGGATGCTTGGGATGGTTTTCCTCCCATTGTTTCTTAGTTTCCTAACCTTTTTCCCCTTTGTCAAAGATTCATCGAGGCTGGTTGGGACAAGGTGAGAGACTTTAAGTCTGTTTCTTCTCAAGGTCAGTTAATGACGGCAAGATGGAAGAATCCTGAGGAGTGGCTTGTGGTTGGTATGGAGGAGGAATGTGCAGAATTGCAAAGCATCCTCTCTAGCAGGACTTGTAGTTCCCTTCCGGGTGGAGATGTTTTATCTTGGTCTCCCAACCCTAAGGGTATTTATACTGTTTCCTCTGGTTATCAGGTGTTGTTATCTCACAAGCTGGATGGGGTGGAGGTTCAATGGTGGAAGAGTGTTTGGAACAAGTTTTCTTGGCTGAAGTGTAATTGCTTCATTTGGACTTTGGCCTAGAATAAGTGTTTGACCTGGGATAATATTCAAAAGAGGGGATTTCAGGGACCATCCATGTGTGTGTTGTGTGGGGATGGAGAGGAGGATTATGCACACTTGTTTTTTCGTTGCCCCTTTGCTTTGAGGCTATGGCACTTGTGGTGGGAAGTTTGGAGAGTTCCATGTGTTCATGCTTCCTCTCTGGTAGATTTCTGGCATAGTCTAGGCAAACTTCCTACTACCGCATCTTTCCTACAGGATGTGTGGTATGTGGGGCCTACATTCCTTCTTTGGTAGATTTGGCTGGAGCGGAATCGTAGAATCTTCTGAGGTGAAAAGTTGATTATTCAACAAGTTTGGCAGAGAATTATGGGTATGGTTCGGGAGACTGTGGAAGCAAAGTGTGAGGTTGGTTTTCCCTTGGAGAAAGAGGATGCTGAGAAGATGGAGAGATTGGGACTTCAGGCATTGTCTTTGGTGTCGGCTTGTGTCCGAAAGGGAAGGCAAGAAAAAATGAAAGTTATGAGAGTGGGTAAATGGTTTCCCCCTCCTACTGGAATTTTGAAGATTAATACTGATGGTTCCTCAAAAGGAAATCCTGGGCCTGCTGGAATTGGTGGAGTTGGTACAGATTCCATAGGCTCAGTGTTCTTCTTCTTCTCTTCTTACGAGGGGACGAAGACCGTTAACCTTATGGAAGGTCTGGCGATATTCTCTGCCCTTGAACGGGCTTATGCTTTGGGGTGGAGAAAAGTTATCTGTGAGTCTGACTCACAGGTTTTTGTTAATTTGCTTAAAGATCGGAAGGTGGCTGATGTCAGTTGGTAGTTAGCTAGGATGGTGCAACAGATTCTATAGATTAGCTCCTTGATGGAGGAGGTTTCTTTTGTCCATATTCCGAGGGAGTGGAATAAAGTAGCTGATTGCTTGGCGAAATGGGCCTCAGCGCATCTTGATGGTTGGAGGATTGAGGGGTGGGATCAGATTTCCCAAGATCTTCGCCATGAGTTGAACAAGATTATTGCAGAGGATGGTGATGGGATTGGTGATGGATGATGTTGTTTCTTGCTTTGCTTTATTGTATTTTTGCTTTCCTGGGGTTTAGGCCCTTTGCTTTGTTGTAGTGCTCTTTTCTGATTTTCAATAAATTTTTTACCCCTTTTTATAAAAAAAAAAAGTTCATTATTAATTCTTCTATTTTATCATATTATTTCCCTCTTAATTAAATAAACAAAATTAAACACTTTGTTTTATTTAATTATTATCTATTAATTCTATCTTAAATTAAATACACAGCTTCAATAATTTGTGTTATTTAATTACCTCATCACATTTCTTCTTAATTAAATAAAGATATCCTAGAATCTTTAATTTAATTATCATATTCCTTTTATTTTAATTTAATAAACAACTTCTATACTTTGTTTTATTAAATTATTTATTCCTCTTTTGCTGAATTTAAATAAACCAAAAATATTTAAATAAATGTAAAAATCATATCCCTCTATTCACTCACCAATAAAATTAGATTTTTCAAATCTAATTAATTCAACTGTCATTCACGGGAAGAGCCTCGGGGACAAACCTGCAGGAAATCCTCTCAATCTTCTGCCTCAAATCTTTCCTCTCATCTTGCTTGGTGTTTTCATGGGGAGGAACAATCCTCCATGATCAGCTCCATCTTCTCATCTCATACCATTCAATTCTCCATATTGAATCTCAACCTCTGTTGTGTTACCCCTTCACAAATGTGTGTCGTGAAATCTATAAATATAGGTTTCTGACTACAGGAAAAGGATTCTCATTTTGTGCAATCTTACTCTGCAGGTTTTCCAGGCATTCAAGCAAATAGAAGCAATCATCAAGCAATCAAGCATTTTAGTTCATCAATCATGGTTGTTTACAGTAGTTTCTTTCTCATAAGTTTTACTATAGAATCATCTTAGTTGCATTTAGGAATCATAATAGCTTAATTCTCATTCTTTAAGTGTCATTTCAACAATCTATTAGCTTATTTAAATCTGAGAGAAAAGTAGATTAGAGAAATCTTTAAAGTTAGAGAGCAATAGGACAGATTTCTGAAGGTTCCTGTGTTTAAAATAGTTTAAATCTTTTGAATCTTTGATACAATGTCTTATTTAGAAGTGTATATGCATACTTAATTTGTTCATCTCATTCATACACTTTCATTTTGGTGCCCACCATGGGGCCTAACCCCATATTCTACAATTTTTTTGTGAAAAGTGTCTTACAGGTATCGGCGTGTTTGTTTTAGCGGAATCGAGGTTTTTTATAGCATGTCGGCCGAATTCTATAGCGGGTCGGAGGAAAACTATAGCGCACCACACAACTGTTTTAGTGCCTCAACCCACTATTTTAGTGCCTCAGCCCGTTCTTCTTTAATATCTTTTTATCTAGATCCGACGCATCCGCGGCTAGATTTTGTTCTTTAATCTCTTTTTGGTTAAAATTTATCAATCCTAGGACAGAAAACGGGTTAAAATTTATCAATCCTAGGATAGCAAAAGGATAAAAATTGATCAATCGTAGGATAGAAACTTCATTATTACTTGTGGGATTAAAATTGAACATCATGCTTTTTATGGAGCAATATCTCCATATAGATTAGATAATTTGTCTTTTAGGTTTTAAAAAGTGAACAACTTTTTTGATGTGATTGGGTGATAGGTTTATGCTCTCCCCTTGACTGGGTGCATCAGAATACCAAACTCACTTTTACTTTACGCATTTTCAAGCTTTCATTAAAACCTTTAGACAGGCCTACCGTAGTGGGAAAAAGTACTCACCCTATGAGAATGACTTGAGTGGGGACAGCCAAAAGCCATGGCATTCCAACCCACTTTAAAATTTATGTGAATTTGGGGAAACCCTCTTTCAACAGAAGTGTGCAAGATAACCATCCCCAAAATCTTTATTCTAAAGATTGGGAGGTCTCTCGAGGGAGTTTATCCATTTGTCGCTCTGAACAGAAACCCTATCTAAGAACCTAGAAATAGAAGCACGCTTGTCAGTTCTCGAACATTGTAATACTCGGCGGTGCAGGGGCAGGGAAGAATCTACCCTCAAGCACTCACCATATAATTGCCAAGGATTGTTTGCTCAGGGGATCCGGTATCCACTTCCGTCACTCTGAGTACGCACCTGGAAAAGACAAAAACACGGGCGCCCTCTAGGGGGTGACATGGCTGTGTGAGTTGACGCAATTCCAAGCTGTGGGCTGTTCGAGTATATAACGATGACCTTTTGTCTCTAGGAGTGAGTCTGTTTGAATTATCTTATCTTGTCATCAAACCAGTGAAAATAAAGAGGAATCATGTTTGGTTCTTGAATATACACTATCTGTTTAAATTCTAGATTTTTAAATCAACTATTCTATTCTTACTTGTGTTTTCCTTCATTTAAATTCAAATAAGATCATCACAAAAAAATCTTCAAATCAAACACTTATGAAATTCTCATGATTCGAGATTGGGTATCCTCCAAATTTGGCAAGAAGTCTCTTGTCAAACAAATCAGAAAGCCAAAGAAAACGCTTACATACAGACAACTCTTGAGAAAGCAACGATTTTTATATCAAAGCAGAAAGGTTCTACTCCAACATAGGACTTTTATTCATAGATATCACGATTTCTCTAGAGGTTATACAGATGACTATGCTATAGCTCCCTTAGATTCACAAGAATTTTATCAAAGAAGGGCTCTTAGGCAACACCATAATCACAGTCAACGAATTCGTCCAGAATACATCCCACAACCGGCCATACAATACGCTACGAGACCAAGTGAATTTCATAGAGTAAGATAGTTTTTTGTAGCGCCCCATAAACATTCTTTAGCACGTTGTAGCTCTATTTTAGCTCCTAACTCTATTTTAGCGCGTTATAGCTCTGTTTTAGCGCTTCAACCCACTATTTTAGCGCATCCTAACTCTGTTTTAGTGCATTATAGCTCTTTTTTAGCAAGTCCTAGCTCTGTTTTAGCACGTTGTAGCTCTGTTTTTGTGCCTCAGAGCTCTGTTTTAGCGCTCCGGAAAGTCAGAAAAATAGAGAGTTAGTAAGACAGTTTGTCAGTTTTCCAACATCGAAAAACAAGGTTTTTATCAGTCCAAAACATTTTTTCCATAGTCCAAAACACTTGAATCATACAAAAAGAAAACTTTACTATTACACCTAGGTCTTGAAACATCTTGCAAAGTGTCCTTATCAATCATCATTAAATATGAGATTTTTGTGTCAAAATTTCCCTATCAAGGATTTTATCATCCTTTCATCATGAAACTGGACACAGCTAAATCAGATTTTTAACGTAGTTCTATCAAAAACTTGGTTAAAAATGACACTTATCCAATCAAAAAAAAATCCAACGTCAAAGTCTAGAGTAAAACTTTTAAAAGTTTGTATGCCTATTTTCACATGATCAGCATATCAAAAACAACAACAACAAGAAAATGAAAGAATAGCAGCCATGGCTGAAGAAAACCCTTGGGGACGATACAGCAACACTGATCCTCTCACTAATTCACAAGAGAAAGAAATAACTACAGAATAAATCAAGAAAGTTCAACAAGACCCTCATTTCCATAAATTTATGGAAAAGATGTTAGAGCAAGATATGGAAAAGTATCTTTTGTTATTAGCTGACAAAGATGCTAAGCTTCCTAAAGACTTTGATGTCAACCAACTCAAGGAAACGACCACACCTAAGGCAACTAGTATGGAAAATCCAAATCAAATAGATGCTTTGACAAGACAAATCGAACAATTACAATTGTAGTTCCAAAATATCCAACAAGGGCCAACAAAAAGATATTCCTTATAGGACATTTTCCCTTATCCATTTGACCAAAGCATTAACATGATACCATTTCCACGGTATTGTGAATACCTAACATACAACAAATACAATGGAAGAACCGATCCATTTGATCATGTACGGGAATTTAGAACCATGAGCATAGAGTTTGCACACGAGGACTCTTACTTACTACGATTATTTCCAAGAAGCTTAGGAAACACTTGCATGGAGTGGTTCTCTAAAATGGAACCCGGGATCCAATCTTTTGAAGAACTGATCAATAGGTTCATAACGCACTTCTCATTCAACATCCAACATGGGGTGACCCTAAAAGAACTCTACAACACCAAACAAGAAAAGGGTGAAAAGTTTCTTTCCTTTCTCCAACGATGGAGAAGGCTATTTGCTAAATACCCTAGATCTATTCCTGAAGAGGAGAAGATAGAGATGTTCATTGATAACCTAGTGGATGAAATGAATTATAGATTGGACTTGCAATTTCCATCTACATTTGAACAAGTTATCGAAAAGGAGCTCAAAATCGAAGAGGCTCTAATCAAAAGAGGAACAATCAAACACTTCATTGAAGGTTCAAACAATAACAATTCCTCTAACAACAACAATGAAAAGCCAAGATTTTGGAAAAAGAATAAGAATACCAATACCATAATCGATACACACATATCCAAACCAGTATTCACCTTGATGCCAACCACTACAAACAAACAAAACAATGATCCTAATGCCAAGCAAAGTAGTGATCAAGGAAATAATCAAAACAATGGAGAAACAAAAACCCAATCATTCCAACGACCATCCAATAAACGAAAATTCACTCCATTAGGGAAATCATTAGAATCAGTCCTGAAAGAACTTTTAGATGAAAAACTTATTCAAGTACAAGAGGCTAGGAATTGGGACCCTCAAATCAAACCATCATGGTGGAATGACTCACATTACTGTAACTACCATCAAAATAAAGGCCACATGACTAAAAATTGTTGGCAGTTAAAACATGCGGTGCAAGACCTTATAGAACAAAAGAAAGTGTTTGTAGAGGGTCACCAAACAAACAAATATCATACAACATTCAAAAATCCTCTACCCAATTATCAGAAGGGAGAATCCTCTTCTGCAAACAGCAAAGGTAAGAATGTCGGTTATGTTTATGACACAATGATCCTTTGTCTTTCTATTGTCAAGGAGGATGAGGAGTTATGCAATCAAATCAATCGAAACAATGATATTACACCTACTAATTTGGTACAACATATGGACAAATCTAAAGACCAAATTAATGTAATCACACTCAAAGGGAAACAAGAGTACCAACCAGTTAATGCCACAACAAGGGCACAATCCAAAGTTATATTGAAAGGAGCATCATTATCATCCCAATCTGTGGATCCTCCCTCCAATCAATATAATCTCATCGATCAATTACAAAAAATACCAGCACAAATATCTATCTTAGAACTTTTAAAGATCTCCCCATCACACAAAGAGGTTCTTGAGCAAGCTCTTGTATCAACCATGGTACCTAACAATTTGGACGTATGTCAATTTCAAGCTATGGTGGGACATCTATCTACACCTCATTGCCTTTCATTTTCTGAACATGATGATGTATCACTCACCCATCCACATAATTCCACCCTTCACATTGAAGTCCTCATCCATAAACACCGTGTAAAGCGTGTCCTGATAGATGGAGGGGCTGGTTTAAATATTTGTACCTTAAAGTTGATTCGTGCACTAGGATACTTAGATGAAGCCATTGATACAAGAAGAAAAATCACAATCAAAGCATATGATGAGGAAGAAAGATCCTCTAAAGGATTGATCATATTACCCATTCAAGTGGGACCTATTGTCCAAAATGTGGTTTGTCAAGTCTTAGATAGGGAACTGACATACAACATACTATTGGGACATCCTTGGATTCATGATATGCAAGCAGTACCTTCCACCTATCATCAATGTCTGAAATTTCCCATCAATGGACAGGAGGTAACAATCACAGTAGACTATAATGACACCCAAGCTTGCCATACATTGAAAACATCTCAGGATACATTAATACCTCACAACAGAGAAGTTAGCACATTAGATTCATCTAATGGTGAGAAACAGCAAATCTTCATATCAAAGTGGCTTCCAAAACAACAAAAATCACAAGAGATCAAGGTGGCACAATCTAATCCTTCAAATGTTGAAGAACAATTGGCTTCACTCTCACACCAATTCACCAACAAAGTACAGATAAGTGACAAAGGAATGGGTGAATATGGTGTCGGACACTCTTTCCATCTATCACAGATGTTACCCTCCTTACAAATGTATGGACAGCCATCTACAACCACACAAGAATCAGCACAATCTACAACGGCATTAGATGGTAGATTTGTGAAAGCCAGAAACTTAGAAGAAGAATCAGAGGATAAGGCTATACTAAATTGGCTTTATAGAGATGAGGAAGCTTCCACTTCCACGAGTGATATCATAGAGACAAATCAATATGGAAAGGGAAAAACTATTCTGGAGAAGATGGGATATTCAGGACAAGGACCTCTTGGGTTAAGGAAGCAAGGCATAATAGAACCAATCCAGCCACTCACACTCCAACATAAAGATAAAACGGGACTAGGATATACAGCAGGACAAAGACCTCTTGAACAAGGGGAACAAAGTGTAACAGAACCAATCCAAGTTCTCACAGTCCAGCATAACAACACAAATGGGCTACAATATACAAAAGGACAGGGCTCTTTTGAATCAAGGGAACAAGGCACAACAACACCAACCCAACCTTTAACACTTCAGCAAAATGGCAGAACTGGACTAGGATACACAGAAGAAGCAAGAGCAGAACTCACCAATAGAACTGTGGAGTGTATTCTTCAAATGATAGATAACTCTGAAATAGATTCAAATGAATATGAGTGGGACAACTTATTAGATGTTTCCTATGAAGATATTCAGATTGATGTTATCAAAAAGTATACACCAAAACGTGAGGAGGGTCAAAGCTCGAGTTTTAATCCTATTGTCTTTGAATCACAAAATTTCAATGACTCAAGTGAAGACGAACAGACATTGAATGAGATAAATGATGTAGAAGAAAATACCTTTGTAGGCCTCGACATAACCACTAACAACATTGACGACATTTCCGTCCGGGCTTTCACAATCATTGACCTCAACCCATCTAATGATTCATTGCCTTTACTGCATCCCGAGCTTATCGAGTGGGAACCCCAACACCCCATCAATCTCCCTGTTTTTGACAATGACTCCACTATCATCAACTACCTTTGTTGTGCAGAATCTGATACTTATTCTATCAATGCTTCTTTTAATGACGCTTTTAGGCAGGAGGGTGCCAAGCCTTCTAGTTGCAAAAGTATAAAAATAAATAATGGATCTAATGGTGAAAACCATTCTATGGCAGTATTAGATCCTAAAATAGTAGAAACAAAGAACACATCTGATGGTGAAAACCTCATTGAGGCACCAAAGGATGGAAGGCTTGACATCCTCCCACAACATTACCATGAAAGATCATCAGTGTTGGTAGAACCCACACAATCTATTGATATTGGCATAGCAGAGAAAGTAAGAATACTACACCTGGCAGCATCCATGACAGATACAGAAAAGCCAGATTTTATCAAATTCTTTGAAGAACGATGCATCAATTTTGCTTGGTCATACTCTAACATGCCAGGCTTAGACACAGATCTTATTATGCATCACTTATCTTTACCAGCTGGCACTAAACCAGTAAAACAGAAACTGAGAAAGATGCATCCACATGTTGCATTATTAGTAAAAAATGATTTGAAGAAACTACTAGATGTTGGATTTATCAGATCTATTGATTATGCTGAATGGATATCCAACATTGTACCTATTTCAAAACTAGATCACACCATCAGAATATGTACGGATTTCTGGGATTTAAATAGAGCATGCCCAAAGGATAATTTTCCTTTGCCATACATAGACATGATTGTAGATTTAACAGCTGGCCATCAAATCCTATCACTCATGGATGGATTTTCAGGA
The DNA here is from genome assembly GCA_007258455.2 of Sequoia sempervirens. Lineage (NCBI taxonomy): Eukaryota > Viridiplantae > Streptophyta > Pinopsida > Cupressales > Cupressaceae > Sequoia > Sequoia sempervirens. Next base: position 122,364 of record VDFB02072991.1, read on the forward strand.
TACAATCAGATCAAAATAGCTCCTGAGGACCAAGAAAAGACAGCATTTACATGTCCATGGGGCACCTTTTGCTGGAACGTCATGTCTTTTGGGTTAAAGAATGCAGGAGCTACATACCAGCGAGCTATGACAACAATCTTCCATGACATGATGCACACCTTCATGGAGGACTATGTGGACGACATCTTAGCCAAATCTCACACCAGAGAAGGACATCTAGAGATACTTGCCAAAATATTTGACAGGGTGGAGAAATTTAAAGTCAGATTAAATCCCAAGAAATGTGTCTTTGGAGTAACATCGGCAAAACTCCTTGGATACATAGTTTCTACAAAAGGAATTGAAGTAGATCTAGCAAAAGTTAAAGCCATTGTAGAAATGCCACCTCCTAAGAATATCATCACATTAAGATCTCTACAAGGCCAACTACAGTCCATCAGAAGATTCATCTCTCAACTAGCAGATCGGTGTCATCCATTCAACCATCTTTTGCATAAAAATGTGTCTTTTAAATGGGATGAACAGTGTGAGAGTACTTTCAATCAAATCAAGCATTATTTAATGACACCACCTATCTTGGTGCCACCCAGTGAAGACAAGCCATTGTTGCTAGATATCGTAACAACAGATATCTCTTTAGGAGCCTTGCTAGCACAAGAGGATAGAGAAGGAAAGGAACAGGCAATATACTATATCAGCAGGACACTCAATGGACATGAAGTAAACTACACCTTCATCGAAAAATCATGCTTAGCAGTAGTATTTGCAACACAACAATTGTGACACTATATGCTCACTCACACTGTCAAGCTCATTGCAAAAATCGATCCCCTCAAGTATTTACTCAGCAAAGCTGCTTTAACAGGAAGGTTGCCAAAGTGGGTCATGCTCCTCAGTGAGTTTGACATTGAGTATGTTGAAAGGCGAGCTATGAAAGGACAAGTCATTGCCGACCAATTAGCAGAACCTCCATTGTCAAATAGTCATCCTATGCCCATGGAATTTCCTGATGCAGATATCCTCAATGTTACAACACAACCATGGCAACTCTACTTTGATGGATCCTACACACAACATGGATCAGGGGCAGGAATTTTATTTGTCACACCTCTTGGGCACACAATTCCACGATCTTACAGGCTTACCTTTCGTTGCACTAACAATGTGGCAAAATATGAAGCTTTAATAATTAGAATTAAAGTAGCTATTGACTAGAGAATCATGGAGCTACAGGTGTATGGAGACTCTCAATTAATCATCTATCAAGTCAACAATGATTACCAACTACGGATGACACACTGATTTTATACAAGAGACTGGTAGATGATCTAAGAAAATACTTCATAGATATCAAATTTGAGCAGATACCAAGATCAGAGAATAAAGCAGCAGATGCCATGGCCACAATAGCATCTCTTCTACAAATGCCTGAAATGCAAGATCATTATCGATTTATTGTAGAACAAGTATCAAATCCTGCGTACGCAAACCCCAAATCCTAAACCATAAGCCTTTTGGATAGTGCCCAATCTACCATTTATGGAGACATTTATACTTACCTAAAAGATAATATCTTACCGCCAGATCTTTCTCACAACCAAAAGTGCAACTTCATATGCCAATCCACCAAACATACCATTATTGCTAACACCCTTTACCATCGAGGCCTAGATGGTACTCTTTTGCATTGTTTAGAACATAACGAATCTGCTTATGCTTTACATGAGGTCCATGAAGGAATTTGTGGCACACATTCAAGCGGATTATCTTAAGCCAAGAAACTCCTTCATTTTGGATATTACTAGCCGCACATGGAGCAAGAATCTTATCAATCTGTTAAGAGATGTCAAAAATGTCAGATTCATGGCAATCTTATACATGCACCAGCACAGGAGCTCCATCCATTCACATCTACATGGCCTTTCTGTCAGTGGGGATTAGACTTGGTAGGGAAAATTAACCCATCTTCATCTAATGGACATAATTTCATTATCACAGCAACAGAATATTTTACAAAATGGGTGGAGGCAATTCCCTTAACCACAATCACTGGGAAGCAGATATCATCCTTCATACTTAATTATCTCATTTGTAGATATGGGATACCCCAGTCAATCATCACATAATGGCAGGCCTTTCAAAAACCAAGATGTCCAAGAGCTGTGTGAAGAATTCCACATCCAACATCACTTTTCAACCCCTTATTACCCTCAAGGTAATGGATAGGCAGAAGCTTCAAACAAAACAATCCTAAATATTCTCAAGAAGACTGTAAATGAGGTAGGGCGTGATTGGCACATTCAACTTAACCCTGCTCTTTGGGCTTACAGGACTAGCATCAGGACACCAACAGGAGCTACACCATATGCTCTTGTCTATGGATCAGAGGCAATATTACCTATCAAGGTAGAAATTCCATCCCTTCGAGTGTCACTAAAGGGACTCATTTCAGATGAGGATTACAGGGTCTCTAGACTTCAAGAATTAGAGCTACTCGATGAACGTCGACAACAAGCTGTCAATCATTTGACAGCCTATCAACGAAGAATGTCTAGGAACTATAATCATAGGGTTAAGCCTAGAGTCTTCCAGATCGGAGACTTGGTCCTACGGGAAAACCCTAGAAATCAAGCAGATAGAGAAAAGAAGGGAAAGTTTGAACCTAACTGGATAGGGCCTTATGTCATTATATCAGTCTATGGATCAGGAGCATACCGATTGTCTACACCATAAGGAGATATGTTGGAGGAGCCTATGAATAGCATTCATCTTAGGTGATTCTATACTCGAGGATACCTAGTGCATGGTTGGTAAGGTTGTCTTGATGAAAACCTAGCAAACAGGCATCATAATGACAAATGGTAAAAACCTAGTAAACAGGCGCTACTTGTGATTTTCAACCAGCTCTTCTATCTATTGGGTATAGTTTTGTTACGATTGTCTCCTTTCATGATCATTTCCATCTATCACTTGAGAAAATTATTATCACTATCCATATCATGGCAAGGTTATCATGTCTTACCCTAGCTTGGGGGCAATATCCTAGAGTTATTTGGTACAATGGACTTTGAGCTTAAATGGAAAAGCAATCAAACATGACAACACCGAGTGGCAATACTTGAAAAGTCAAAATCCAAAAACATTAGAAAATCCGTCAAAATCCAAAAACATCAGAAAATTTGTCAAAATCCAAAAAATTAGAAAATCCAAAAAAACACAAAAATAGAGTCTGTGTTGGTCGAACTACGTGGTCTCTGCGTGTATAACGTAGGCAAGGCTAATCTTTGATCAGCCCCCAAGGCCCCTAGGATAGGTCTTTAGATTAGTTCTTTGGTCAAACGTCTGAGAATATCATGCACACATTGGCACACACATTTTCAACATCGATGATCTAATCTGAATAATGATTTGAAAATACTTTAAACGTAGAATTTGAATTGTTGTACTTTTCTTTTTAGCATTTGCTTATTATTTCTTTGGAGCTACTCGATGATGTATTGAACTAGAGAGGCAAGGAAGGAGAATGATACTTTTCTTTGTTTGTTGTTTGTGAGTTAGTCATTATTATTTTGTGAATTGTCGCGGGAAGTGCTCTACCAAGTATCATGGATGACATTCCAATTCACTTAAGATAATGGTTAATTCTTGTCTGTTTACACAAGAAATGCTCAGGTCATCTTGGTTTAATTATACCTCGATGCTTGTATTCCCTTGCAATATCAAAAATCATGAAAGAAATACTCAGGTCATCATTGGTCTATCTCATATCATTGATGTTTGTATTCACTTTCAACATCTTTAAAGCTCAGTGATGATACAAATCAAAATAAAAAAGATTGTTGAAATGACACTTAGAGTTGCATTGCTAAAAATAGATTTGCATGATAAAAATAGATTGCATTCATAATAATACATCTGCAGAGTATTGGTTACACAAGTTACAAAGATTCATTTACAAACAATATTATCTTTTCTTATTAAAGATTGAGTATACTTGACACATACAATTATCATAGTTACAAAATCATTCTTATTGCATGCATATAGAACCATTTCTTCGTCTCATCATAAATTTCACAATAAACATCTCACTTTCACATGTTATATTTCACATATTACATACACATTTCATTTCGTCATATCATATACATTATATTTCATTATATCATCATCCATGTATTTATATGTATCATATTTACATATCATCACATTTTACATGATATTACCATATAATTGCAAAATCATCATTCATTGCATGCACATAGAACACATTCTATAATTTCATCATATATTTCACATATACATTACATTTCATTATAACATCTCATCATGCATTACATTATTTTTATCATATTTCCCATATGACATATTTTCCATACATTGCATACATCCATTGAATTTCATAAACATTATATGGCATTCAATTATAACATACATACATCTCATTTCATATTATATTATTTTATCATATGCATCCACATCAAACATCACAAGTCATACAAATCATATGTACATCACATTTTGCATAACCATATACACATAGCATTTCGCATATTGTATAAGTATGGCATTTCATAAAACATATAAACATTGCATACCATTGCATTTCATTAAGAAAATACATACATCATCAATATCATAAAACACAAAAAAAATCACATCATCATAGCATAATAAATCATCATAAAACATAGAAAGCAAATTTCATACATCTCATCATCACATATCATATGTTACATAGAAATTAAAATACATCCATCACATAAATCATGTAGAACACATCATAGATCGATCAAAACCGCTACACATCATATATATCTCATCAAGTGTCAAGTATACAATGAAGTCTAAAAAGGATGAAGATAACATCATATCAAACAAAATGGCTGTATATATCTCTCAGAATACATCAAAAGGTACACACATGATCTCAAGTAGTGCTCACACTAGAAGGAGCGGGTCTTGCACCAGTATCACCACCACCACCAGCTATCCCAGGATCTCTCAGATCTCTCGGATCTCTTGGGAGAGGTTGTGTCACGCCTCTACTCACTGTCCTCGAACGAGTCCTCTCTGAGCGAGACTGGGCATAAATGACTCTCTGCTTTGGGGGGCAAATCTCATGATATCGGCTCCTGTAGAACTCAATCTCTGCACCTGCCCACATAGCCTCTCACATGTAATCTACCACAGAGGTCCCATCGGCCACTCTCTGCAATCTCTCTGTGGTAGCCTGCGCTATCTCTGCTACCTGTCTAGCCATATCTCGCTCTATAGTCAAGGCAGTAATTTGTGCCTGCATCTGGGCCTATGTCTATACATCTGTCGACTGTACCTATGCTCACTACCTAGCCTCATCCCTCTCACTAGTCAGCAATGTGATCTGTGCATGCGCAGTGGTCAACTATGCTCGTACATCTGCTAGCTAAGCCTATGCTCGCTCTGCTGACTGTCTGGCCTCATCTCTCTCACCAATCAGAGAGGTAATCTATGTCTGTGTAGTAGCTAGTTGTGCCTACATCTAGGCCTGAGTTTGAGCAACTAATCCTTGTGCTTGTGCTAGCTGTCCCTGTAAAGTCAGAACCTCAACACGCAAACCAGCAATCTTTGATCGCTCTGCTAAAGAGGGAGCAACTGCCTGCCTCTTACGAGGCGCACTAGTCGAAGGCTCTGAGGTACCTGCTACGCTCAGTCTCCCCTCATCTCCACCATCATCCCCACTATCATCATCACTATCATCATCACTATCATCACTATCACTCTCGTCATTATCCTCCACATCCACATCAACATCCACATCCTCCTCTCTCCTCTGTCTGTGACCACCGTGACCACCCCCTACACCTGCTGGCGCTGGCTCATCTGGAATAGTAATACGAGGAGGTGGGTGTAGAGCTAAATACTGTCCATAGTCAGGAGTAATGGGTGCCTCTACAATATCTCGCCACATATCCCATACCGATGGTCGAAGAGCATGATAACCCTCAATAAGTGCCTCATAAGGTAAGCATAGACCCCAATCACTGGCATATATCCGGCATCGTCCATAGTGAGATACTCCCTATGGCATACACTATACAATCCCATATTGCCTATAGACACGGCGAATTAGGAATCGCTCCAAAATCTTGGAGCTCTTCCCGATCAAATACATAGAGTCAGACAAATATCCCAACTTGACATCATCCTCATCCCAGTCATCACAATCTAAATATGGATGCCAAGTCACTGTCTCCACATCATCAAGAACCCGTCTCCAATAATCTAGCTTACCCATCATATGCTGGATAGGCCTGCCTCTGTAACGGAACACATAAGGTCTCGTCGTTGGTCTCGATAATACCGGCTCAGGATGCGTGACAGCAATATGCTCCCATGCCCATACCTGAAGAAGTGTAGCTCCTACTGATAAACTGTTACCTCCTAGGTACACGATCCAGTGTAAATCATGATATAACTAAGCAAGCATACACATGCCCCAAGCATATCTCGTCCTGTGTAACACCATACTCTCTAATACCCAACCCCATCCAAGAGATAGACCCTTTGACCTCTTATCAGGACAAAGGAATCCACCAATAAAGCCTGCCAAAACTGAAGGAAGTGGAGCATATGAATTATACATCTCTACCCAGGGGATCCAAATTTTTGCAATATGAGGATCCTGAAAGACTCTCCGAATAGAATCTATCCCACCCCGCTCCTCTGAATCATGCACAACAATATCACCAACAAAAGGAATACGAAGGATACGCCATACATCCTTTGGCGTCATGGTCATCTCGCCAATAGGTAAATGAAAGGTGTTGTGGTCGCTACACCACCGCTCTGCTAATGCTGTAAGTAGACCCCTATTAAGTCTAGAATATGGGGCATGTCCAATAACGTCGCTAAACCACAATCAGTAATATGCTGTCTCTCCTCCGGTGAAAGTCGTGGTATCATATCAAAAGGCTAGGGGAACTACTCTCGCAATTGGACAACATCTAAATTCTCCTGTTATCATAGAAACATTTTAAAGATCAATACATTATCATCAGAATATCAAACATCATTTATCAAATCTTATGGGTAAAAAAAAAATCTTTTAACCCTCACCTATCATGAGGTCATCAATTTCTAAAATTGTGCTTATCTATCACATGATCAATTTATCAAGAATGAACCCTCATCTATCAATCAGGTTCAATCCATCAAATTTTTTTAATTATTCCTCGCTTATCATGAGGGTAATTATTATCAATCAATCAATGGATCTCGCTTATCATGAGATCGTTTACCATCTATTTTAGTCAAATCAACGTGCTACAGTTTCTGGCCGACGTGTTGTAAGATTTGGTCGGGGCACTAAAACTACTTGGGCGCTATGCTATCTTGTCAGCGTGCTAAAACAAAGTTCCTGCGTGCTCTTTTGGTGAGGCGCTACAACAAACCTCTGGCGCGCTAACCTATCTACTCAAAGCGCTATTCTTTTCGACGTGCTAATCTATTCTAAGGGGGTGCTACAGAACTTGGTTGGCACGCTAAAGTTCTTGCACGCTAAAACAGAGGGTCGACGTGCTACGTCGGGCCATCGACGCGCTATTCCGCGTCGGGTTGGGTGCTAAAACTCTAAAAACACAAAAAAATGAAATAAAAATCACGTGCACGAATTACGAGGAGGTTTCGAGGTACGTACCAGAGGTCCATAATCAACCGGACACTGGTGATGCCGCACACGCTCGAGTCAGTGAGTGTGGTAGGGGATCGACATCCTGCTACTCCTAGCACTCTAAGGGTCTCTATCACAATTTTTTTCTAAGTCAAATGCACAAATGGCTTTTGAAAATGACCTTTTGAGCTTATATAAATTCTTTTTGTGGGATTTTCGTGGGATTTATTTACTTTTCTTTCATTAGAATTAATTCTTATCTATCATGGGGGAAATTTTGGAAAATTTTATCGGGAGATAAATTGTTTCTTCATTGTTTCTTCATCAAATCATTCTGAAATCATCAATTTCCTCATAAATTTTCAAAATTCATCAATTTCTCTCCCGTGGGGGCATATATCTTGATGAAGGCGCAGCCCTAGACTTAGAAAATAACCCACAAACAAGAGAATAATTTTATTATTCAGAAAATGGAGCTTCTTACATGTAGAGGATCTCAAATCCCCAAATTCTACAACACATGCAAGTTACAGAAAGCTACAGAATAACCCTTTCACAACATGCGAGCTTGTCCCCAAAAAGTTACCACAAAAATTAGAAACCCGCCCATAAATAGAGCTCCTTATTAGTTTGGAGCCAAAACAACATTCAATTTTGAGTTTAGGTGGTTTGACACCGAAAATTTACAACATGAAGTTCAAATTTCAAAAGAGCATTTGCAATTGTATCTTCTAGAAAGTGCGCCAACTTCCCGGGGTCATAACTTTTGATCCAGGACTCCGATTCGCAAACCGTTTGAACCGTTGGAAAGGTCTCGAAGTCAATAACGCGCTTAAAATCTACTATGCCAATTTTGGCAAGTTTCAGGGCCGATCCAGGAGCTCTAAGTGCCTCAAATCTCACTTGGAAGATTTTCAGGTGCAAATCTGGGAAACTAAAATCGCAATATCTTTCAACCCAGGAACCGAAAATAAAAACCATAAATTGGGAATTTCATTAAGACGAAAA
>VDFB02072992.1:0-13191 GCA_007258455.2 Sequoia sempervirens
GCTTTTCTCCCACAATTTCCCGCTAAAATTGGACTTTTTTTTCCAAACTAATTTCGACCCAGTTCCTCATTTTCCTCCGCGAACAAAACCCATGTCTTCGATTTTTCATTATTGATTTTTGATTTTTACCCCGACACTTCCGGAGGCCATAACTTTTGACTCGGGTGTCCGTTTGAGCTGAAATTTGACGGGTGGTTGCGTTTTGAGCTAACGAGTGGATTCCCAACTAGTTGGACTCCATTTTGACCCATTTTTGGGGCCTCAAAGTTTCATCTTGACCCCCAAAATCCTAATTTAGTGTTTTTTGAAAAAAAAATTTTGCTCATAACTCAATGTGCATATCTCGAATCTGGGATGTTAGTTGGCAATTCATCCTATCTCACCAATGGGTATTTCTTGGAAAAAATTCGGACTCTCAAACATACATCCATGAGGTTTCCTAAAATGGCAAAATTTGGCAATTTTTGAAAATTGCCAAATCGGGAAAAATCTGCTTGTCAACACCTTACGTCCCTTAACGCCCCGGAACTCGGTGTCGAATTGATTCAATCATATCCTTCAATCATTTTGGTCTCCAATCCAATCCTAATCTGAGCTTTAATCTTATCCCAATCTGCGCTTAGCCAAACCCCTAATCTGGGCTTTCATCCATCTGCAACAAAGTCTTAAGGTCCCTCCCTCCATCTTCTTCAATTTTGTCCCTTTTCATCCATTCTAATCAATCTATTCACTCATTTGCTTCGAACTTTCATCTCAACACTTCATCGAACCTCCTATCATCTCAACACTTCATCGAACCTTTTCCTCATCCAAATCCTTATCCCTCTATCCAATCCACCCAAACAATCCTTTTTCCTCCCCCCATCCTCTCCCCTCATCCCATCTCCTAATCCCTTGTCATTGGTATCTAGCTATAGGCTTTACCCCATGCAATCCAATGTCATCCATCTTATCGTCATCACTTCTGCTTCTTTTGCCCCTCATCATTCATCATTTCACCATTCATCTATATGGCATGTCATTTTCCCACTTCATCTTTGATGATTTGGCTAACTATCCCATCCCTGAGCTTTCTATAGTCACTATCGTCCAACACCATCTATCTTATCACTTCATCATTCATCTATCTTGTCCCATCGTGTCAGTCCAATCATTTTATCCCCTTATCTAGGGTCATCTCATCCTCTTTCATCCATCATTTGTTGTCGGTCTTTAGTCGAACTACGTTGCCCCTGCGCTTTCACGTAGGCAAGGTCGATCATTTGATCCGCCCCCGGGGTTCCATCATCGTTCTTCATTGTCTGCTTTGCTCTTCTATCATCTATCATCGGCCTTTTTCCTTTGGTCCATCCTATCTTTACCATCCATCAAGGTCTCCATCTTGGTCAGTCGTCCGCCTTTTATCGAACTACGAGGGCTCTGCGCTTTTACGTAGACAAGGCTAATCTTTGATCGGCCCCCGAGCCCCTAGGTCTTTAGGTTTTGTCTGTCCCATCTTTACCATCCATCGAAGTCTCTTATCTTGTCTAGTTTTCCTTGTGCCGTGCCATCAAGTTGTATGCCCTTATCTGGTTAATAGCTCGCTGATGATCCACTTGTATCGTGAAATCCAATCAATTTTTGAACATCCTGCGTCATAACGATCTTTTAGTTTCATATCCATCATCTTTGGTCTCAACAGGATGCATCCTTCCTAACAGACCTCATCAATCCCATCCATCTCTTTGATCCTATGGCAATGGGCGTTTTGAAATTGATTGTGATCTTTTTGATGCTTTTGGCTTTTGTTTATCATTTGGGCTCCCTATCATCACTTGTCAAGACCTTATGCATAATCCATCATATTATGGTGTGTTTGATTGGTCAACATAGGGGCATATCTTGATCTTTTTATGTCTATTTGTGTCTTCTTGGTTGTCCCATGTAGTACCCACCAAGATCCCTGAGGTCTTGTGTTATGCTGGGGCATCTTTTTGTGCTTGTGGTTATCTCAATACCTGGCCCGACCAAGGTCTTTCTGACCTTGGGGTGTTGGGATAGCCTTCTTGTCTGTTATGTTTATTTGATGCATTAGACACAATTACGCCTTGGTTCTTCATACCCTGGTGTCTTGTGTTTGATGCTATAGCAAAAACCAGTGCTCCAAAGATGATAAATTGCATTTAGAATTGCATCTCATTCTCCATTCTATCGTCTTGCATATATCCCCCCATCCATTCATCCTTCATCCTTCATCCTTATCTCTATCCAATCTCCATCCATTCCACTTAGCCTGAATCACCTAATCATATCCTTGGTCTTGTCCCCGGTCATTTTATCCTTGACCCCATCATCATCCTTATCCATTATTATCATTTCCCTATCCCTTGATTGTTGTTTTGAGATGTCTTCCCCTCATCAACACTTTCATCATCATCAGGAGGTATTCCTCCCTATCCTTTTGTGGTGTTTTGGGATGTATCCTTCCCTCATCAATACCACTCAGTGGGATGTATCCTTCCCTATCCTCATGTTGTTTCGGGATCCTTCAATCCTTCATTGACAACCCTCCATCCCTCATCAACCCCCTTTTTGGCTTGTACCTTGGTTGGGGCAGCATCACCTTTTTAAATCCATTTGTGCTTCATCCATCTCCATATCACTTACTCTCTTACCCATCACCTTGCATCATCTTCCTCATCTCCCTTGCATCACATCATCTATTTGAGGCCACATGTTCTCATGAACCCGCATGTCCTCTGAGAGGGCATCCTTCATCCCTAATTTCATCACTTTCTTTTCCCTTGAGTCACTCCTTTGGATGGTGGGGCATCTTTCCAATCTAACAATCTTTAACACCTGGTTCTATGTTTAATATTCTTTGAAATGATGCTGCCAGTAACACCATCTCAAAGAGGGGCAAAATGTAGACATCAAATTTGGACACTTAATTTATCCAGAATTTATCACCTTTAAATCTAAACATCCTCTTATCCAGAGTTAATTAGAGTAATATTAGTATTATTTAATTAATATATTTAATTATGGAAATCCTAAGGTATTTGATTAATAATTAAATGCACTTGCACCCTCATAATCCTCTAATCCATCTCCTAATCTTTCATTAAGGATGTGCACATGCCTAATCCTTGATTAGGATGTGTCACATCCTCAACTTTTGCAAGTTGGCTTTTTAATCCTAATTAGCCCTAATTATCCTCCTAATTATAAATTAATTAAGCCCTAATCATTCTCCAAAGGAATTTTTAATTCCTTTTTTATTTATCCTAGATTCCCCTCCTTTATATGTGAATTTTTTAATTCACATTCCATCCAACTCAGGCTTCTAGAACCTTGGACTTGTCCTAATCACCACATGTGACCAACCTTGGACTTGTCACAATCTTCACATGTGACCAAGTCCACCTTTTGGAGCCCACCTTTTTACCCCTCTAGATTCTTCCAATCATTGTGAATTTAAAATTCACTTTTATTCACCAAGATTCTTCCCATCTCCCAATGTACTTGCAAGTGCTTGTACTTCCCTCCCACCTCATGTACCCACTCTTGACAACTCATCTCCACCTCATATCCTCTTGTCCACTTCACCCTCCACATGTCAAGATGTGAGGGCTTGTGGGTTCTCAACCCACCATAGCCCTTCATCTTGGCCTTGTTGGAGCAATCTTGACCGTTGAATTCTCTAGAGAATTCAAGATCCTCTATAAATACCCCCTCCTCAAGGGCATTTACACAACACTTAGATTTGAGCACCCTTATGCTGTTATTTTGCAACACCTTTCACTTCCATACCCACATGCTGTCCATTTGAATCCTCAAGCATTTGCAATCAACTAATCATCTTTGCTAGTCATCTTGCCTATAGAATCTTGCATTTTAGTCATTCAATCTACCATCTAAGGAGCACACAAGCTATTCAAATCGAAGGCTAATCAAGGAGAAACCAACAACAAGGAAGGTGATATTGTCCTATTTTGTTTATCTATTTCCTTTCTTATTCTAACTCTCTTTTGGCTAATCTTGAGGTGTCCTTGGTAGTTTATCATTTCATATTTCTTAGTTATTTTTCACATTTAGAGTAGCATAAAATATCAAGGTATCACGAAACAATGGAAGGTATGAAGGATTTGCTTTATATGCATACTATGCAATCTAGCTTAAGACAATGTTCTTAGAAGAGATTGAAGGTGGATTATGGAACTCAAGGTTACCATGATAAAGATTAAAGCAAAGAATGAGATCTATTTAAAATCCACTATCATGAAGATATTAAAGATGTCAAATGCAAAACCCTAGCAGCTAGAGTAATGAACATAGTGTGAAAGGGACAATGTGCTAGGTAGATTTAGAGATCTCCACATTATCTAATCATAGGAAAATACATCATTTATTTATTTTTAAAAATTAAAATCAATTTATTCTAAACCATATAGGCCACATTGATACTTCAAAGCATTTGATTTATTTTTTAAATTAAAAGAAGTCATTCTAAACCCTATATATGATACTTTGATACTTCAAAAGCATCTGAAGGACTTTGAGATTATACAAACATATTTCAATTAAATACCTGGATTACAAACAGTAGCGCGAACATTGTAACCCTTGTTGATTAGAGCAGGAATGAGATAAACAACAATGAATCCTATGCCTCCTATCACACACATCTCCTTACCATTCTCTGTCATTCTTTACTAAAACACTTCTCCATTTTAGCAGGCTACGCCTAAAAATAAGGTTTCAACAAAGGTTTTATTGTATGTTTATTAAAATGAAAACTCCATTCTGGCGGGCTATGCCTAAAAATGAGATTTTGACAAAAAATTTAGAGTATGTTTATTAGAGTTTTAGAGTATTTTGGTAGGCTATATTCTTGATTCCTTAAATGATTTATTCAAATGGATTGTGACCAATGTGATTTTCTGCATTTAGTGTTGTAAATTGTAATGATGCCATGATTAACGTACTACCACCGTCTCTTATTATACCGGTTGTGGTATGGCGGGGTTTTTCCATTCCCTTCTACTGTTTACTGCACCACCACCTTGCTCAAGGCTTCCTACAGCGGGGTTGCAGTGTATACCACTCTACCGCATATGTTGCTCACCTTCCCGACGGTATATCAGTGTATGCTTTTGATCATTACTTGAAGATCTTGTCTTACCGATATCTCAATGTCTCATCAACATTACTTTGTTATATCCAAGAGTTGTGTTTCGCCGAGCACTTGTAGATATACCTTGTTGATGTGACATAAGTGATTCTCTCCTTGATATGCCCATATCTTGTTGACATTTCATTGTTTTACATTGTTGATGACACATAAATAAGTCTCTTCGACATAGGAGTGTCTAAACTGACACTACACCCGAAGCTAAACTCAAAGCTAAAGTTGGAGCTAAAAGTGGCACTAAACTCGAAGCTAAACTCAGAGCCAAGGGGTGGCACTAACGACAGTGCCACATGCAGAGCTAATATTGGCACTAACTATGATGCTACTTTTAGTGCCAATTAACACCTTAATTAGCGCTAACTTGTCCCGATTGGTGCAAATAAATGCCAAAAAAAGTGCCATCATGATAAATAGTGCTGATGTTTTCAAAAAATTGGCAAAAATTACATTAAAATAGTGGATGGAAGCAAAAAATAGAGCAAATCACATGGATTTGTTGTAGTGCTCCTACCCTCAAGAGATTGTTGTAGATCTAAGAACTTGTTTGTTGTCCTAATAGCATGATTTATGCCCATGTTTCCTATGTACAAGACCTACCAGAACCAACTCTCTATGATCTTATCCAAGATCTTCCTCTTTTTGAGCTTGTTTATTTGTTCTTTTGACAACAACTGAGGTGGTGCCGTAGATGTGGTAGGCACTTCCTCTATTGAAGACCATTGTTGGATGTAAGCTACTAGATCAACTACTTGGTCCTTAAGCTCTTCCTTCAAGATCTTATCTTGTTGTATCAAATGCACTATTGTGGCGACAAACTCCTGAAGGTGTTCCACTTTCTACTCTCTGGTAGCTATTCCTAAATCAATAGTGGAGACATTATAACTTATCCCCTCTTTTCCCACTACAGGTGTAGCTACTTGCACAGTTCTAGATCCAGAAGCATCCATTGTCACCTTGGATATGACTTTGGGCTTCTTCTCTTTCTTGGTACTAATTTGTGCTCGAGCTAAGATAGCCTCCAGTCTCACTCTTGGGTCACTTGAGGCACAAGCCTTCTTCTCAAGATGCTTTTCCAGCCAGTCAGGCATCTGATCTTTTCCTTTGGGTGATTCATGTCCACCCTCTTCTTCATTCCTTTGGACTTCAACTTTCTTGTCCTTGGAGGTTTCCTTCTCCACTCTAGTTTCTTCTTCCTCTTCTTCATTAGAGTCTTGGAAGAACATCGGGCATTTGATAGGGGACTTGGTGGGTAGGCGTTCCTTGGGACTTTCTTCCCTTTCAACTTCCTCTTCTTTTTTTTCTTCATTTTCTCCATCATGTTCACTCTCATGCCTATATTCTTCAGGTTGCTTTGTTTCAGGGGTCTTTTCAATTTGGATCTCTTTTCAAGTTTATCTTCTTCTTTATCCTTTTCTTCTTCATGCAGAGGTGGCACATCTTCATGTTCTTCTTGCCCTCTTGAGGGAGTAACCTCTTTATCATGTCTAGGGATTTCTTCTTGTTGTCTGCCTATTGGAAGTTCCATGCCTTCTTCCATCTTATCATCTTCTTTCCCTTCTTCCTTGGGAGGTGGTCTTTCAATTTCCTCCCCAACATCCTTTAATTTCCAGGCCAGCTCTTCTTGAAAGTCAGGATCAAAATTTTGTACAATAAATTTGGCGCTAGCATCTTCTTCTTCTTCTACGCTTTTAGAGGACCCTGTTTCTTCTCCTTCATGGACTACTTTGTCAATTTGTAGGTGCTCATATTTTAGATGTTTTTGGTATTCATTTACTTCCTCTTCCAATGCTTTTGTAGCCTCCTTCTCTTGTCATTCTAGCTCCTCGAATATCTGCATTGTGGCTTCCATTGTTGGTAATTCTGTTGGAGGATTTGAGGTGGAAACACTGGAAAGAACTTGTGCTAGGGTAGCTTGGATGGTGGGATTCATCAATACCTTAGAGATTTCAGAGGGGACATTCTACATATGCCACGAGAATGCCTCTGGCAGTGAGAGTGTGTGCATTGGTACTGTTACTGCCATTAGTGGGAATGACGTGGTTGGAGACATGGAGGTAGAGGAAAGTGGAGAGGTTGTGGCCGAAGAAGAATCAACCACCACTATTGGCCTAGTTGGCGAAGAAGAGGCAAGGTATACCGAGATGTCCAATGCAGGTGGAGATGTAGCAACCATGGCTTGAGAAATGGATGGAAGGGTAATAGTATCAGAGGCAACCAGTGGAGACTTTGGCTGATCTATCTCCATTTCTTCTCCTTCATTAAGTGGATCGTCTTGAATAATAGGAAGCCCTATGATGCTACCCGACTTCTTATGTTTCTTTGAAGGCCACCCTCTGAGGCCTTCCTTGCATACACCTTTGGGTTAGGCTGCTACTCCTCAGTCTCCTTTCTTTTCCTTGAGCTCATGAGTGGAGGGGATTTAGAGGTTTCTCCTATTGAGGCTACACCCGCTCCCTCATTTATTACACTAGGCTCACTTTTAAGCCCCTCATAGGTTAGGATGAATCCTTGTTGCTTCAATCAGGCCACTTTCCCATTGACCCATTCTCTTGTACGAGCTTTGATTGACTTAGTTATGATATTGAGGTCATCGACCTCTTGCTCGTCCCAGTCTATCAGTAGTAGTGGCAAGTTAGCAACTGCATTGTAACTAGGATCCATAATTGTGCTCTCATCTTCCTCAACCTGATTGGGCATAGGGAATAGGTTCACCCTTTTCACAAAGTAGGCAATAATTTGCATGTAATGCCTCATGCACACCTCCTTATAATCTTTGCAGTTTGCCCAGAAATATTCAACATGGTGCAGATGGGTGTACTCAGGTCCAAGTGCCTTTCTTATATGCTCGTAAGGGTCCATTCGTGGGTGAGTAGTGTGAAGCCTGAAATCGTATTCCGCTAACTCCTTCTCTGAATTCCTTGCACATTGAGAGGTATGCAACTTATACATCCCTTGGCCAAAAGAGGGGATAAGGGATCCCCGCCAAATGTCTGCTGCTAAGAAGGGTATGTGCATGTTGTAGCTACCAAGAGAGTTCTAACAATATAATCCGGTCGTTAGGGTACCATGGAAATTTGTTCAACCTTTCTATGAATCGTTGAGTGCGAATGTATGTGAACTTGGGATACTAGATGAATAAAAAGGCATATTGTTTGAGGAAAGTGTGAGCATTGTGGGAGACTCACCTTTTGAAATCGCTTCCAAGCCACTTCACCAGGCTCGAGGCCAAGACCCCTCATGCTCCTCCATTTTGACTAACATGTACTACCTTACCTTATCCCCCCATGCCTACTTGGTGATAGTCCTTACATTCCCAAGCTCAATCATGTCGATCAATTTAGGGAAACCTTCCCAAGGGTCCTCCCAAAAGGAGGAACCACTGCCATCTTTGATTTCCTAGGATACAAATTCCAACACCACATCTTTGCAATTGCATATGAAATTCCAAATCTTGGAGCCCATGGGGAGGTTCCGGGAGGAAAAAATGTTGTGCTCATCTACATCTAGATACTTTTCCTTTAAAATATTTGCCCATTTAGATTCTTTTCTAGTGTGTAGAGTCCAAACCAATTTGGCACCTAGTGATTTGTTTTGGTAGAGGAGGTTCTTTAGACTTGCACCATCCTTTCTTTTCTTTCACAAACCTTCTCCCACTTAATCAATGAAAATTTGCAATGATCAGAGTTTCCCTGCCAAAAAAATCCTTTATTTTCTTATTTAGAACTTTTCTCACCCCAACCAACATAGGAAGGTAAGATGATAGGTATGATGGCAAAGCGGATATCATTGATTTGAGTTTTGTTAGGTGCCAAGCCCATGAAAACCACCTGCAATTCCATGAGGTGATCTTGTCCTCCACCTTATCCACCACATTATCCCATAATTTTCTTGATTGCACCCCCTTAGCAAGTGAGAGTCCAAGATATTTATAGGGGAGCTTTCCTCTCTTGAATTTTAGAATTCTTAGGATCTGGTCCTCTCTACGAGCATGGGTGTTAAAGAAAAAGACCTTAGTTTTTTTTAAGCTTACCTCTCAGCTTGAGGCAAGGGAGTACTTCACTGAAATTTCCTTGAAGTGCCTTGCCTCCCACTCCTAAGCATTTCCAAGTAGCATAGTATCATTGAGAAACTGCTAATGAGTGACATCCGACATTCTGCTAGTGATCTACAACCCCTCCACCCTTCCATAACTCTAATATTTTGAGATGCATCTACCAAGAGCCTCCACCATAATGATAAATAGAAAGGGGGACAAAGGATCCCCTTGGCATAGCCCCCAAGAAACATTGAAGAAAATTTCTGGGGACCCATTCAAAAGTACTGAGAATCTTGGGCATGCAATCCAACCAAAGATCTAGTCCAACCAATCCTTGCTAAAATTGAATGCTTGCAATATTTTGAAAAGAAATCACTAGTTGGCCTTGTCGTATGCCTTTTGAATGTCAAGCTTGATTAACATGGCTGAATTTTTTGTGGTTTGAATGGAATGAATTTCCTCTTAAGCAATCATGAGACCATCTAGGATTGATCTTCCTAGCACGAAGGCAATTTGTTCTTCTGAAATAATGTTAGGAAGAACCTGCTTTATCTTGTTTGCCACTACTTTAGCAAGAACCTTGTAAATGGTATTGAAAAGGGAGATCGACCTATACTCATCAAGGAACCCGCTCTTTTCCTTCTTACGAATTAAGGAAATGAAGGTGTTATTGATCTCTTTTTAAGCACCTTGCTCGAACTCCTAGAGTCTTCAATTTCCTCTGAGATATCCTTGCCCACTATGTCCCAACACTTTTGGAAAAATCCTGTGGGGAAGCCATCTAGACATGGAGCCTTGTTAGGATGAAGTTGGAAGAGTGCCACTATGATTTCATTCTTTGTGAATTTATTGTTCAACATGATTTTTTGCTCTTGTGTGATTATCTTTGGGATACACTCCAAAAGCCCATGTTTCGCATCCAAGTTTGACCCAAACTAGTCATTCAGAAGGTCCTTGAAGAAGTTTACCATGGCTGAATTCACATACTTTATCTTATCAAGGACCCTATCATCGCTTGTTTTGATGCTGGTGATTCTATTGTTCTCCCTATGAATTTTGGTCGAATTATGAAAGAACTTTGTATTCTTGTCACCTGCAAAGAGCCATGTCTCTCTAGATTTTTCATGCTAGAATATTTCTTCTTTTGCTAAGACATCATTTAATTTCTTTAAAAGATCCTTTTCTTCCAAGAAGCGTTGGTTGTCCATCCCATTCTTTATTATTTCTTTTGATAAGGCTCCTAAGGCCTCTTCTATCTTTCTTTTTTCTTCAATTTTTTTTTGAACTGCTCTTTATTCCAATGTTTCAAATTCTATTTGATTACTTTTAGTTTGGTGACAATGTTGAACATCTTTGAGCCCCCTGGTTTGCAATTTTCCTACCAACTCTTGATTAGATGGAAATTTTTTGGGTCCCTATACCACATATTTTTGAATTTGAATGGACATATTGTTGGGCTCCTTTCCTCCACAACCTCCAAGTCTATAGGAAAGTGACTCAAGCCCAAGCTAGGAGGGTAAAAGCACAAAGTTGTGTCACACTTTATAAAGGAAACAACCAACATTGATCCAACTTTTAAATGAAATGATGTAAACTAGTAAAATATGTACTTTTTAGTATATTTTATGTTTATATATTTTTTATTTTTTTAAAATATTTTAAACTAGTTTTTAATAAATTCACTATAATTTAGTTGTTGATAGAATGCTGAAAAATGAAGTTGCATGAGACGTCAAAATTTTTATGGTAATTTTTTTTCTTTCAAATTTTTTGTGTGTATTTATAACTTAAAACTTTAGTGCATGGATATATTTTTTCCAATTTTGATAAATATATTTTTGTTAAATAAATATTAAAATGTACGTGAATCCAAAACAATTGTTTCATCATGCACCAACTTTCATATTAAATATTTATCTAAAATGGAAAAATATACCACCTTGAAATAGATTCTTTTATCCGATTGCATCATATTTTTTTCTATTTTTAATAAGTTTTAGTATTTCTCCTTGGTATGATAATCAACCTAATATTTTGTCTTGATAACCTACTTTTAGTAAAAATAAAAAATAAAATATAAATAATAATTAAACTATTAAAATAAATATATTTTTGAAAACTACACTTATAGTCCTACAGAAAGGGTATTTTAATATTTAAAAAATGTTATTTATGTTGAATAGGACAACTAAGAGGGGTGAATCGGTTGTCACATAATTAAAATTTTAATTCAATCAAGCGAAACTAATTCTTAACATTGCTTAAATAATTAATCATCAAATACTAATGCAAAAACTTAAATCCAATACATAAACACAATAACACCAGATTTACGTGGAAAACCCAATGAGGGAAAAACCATGGTGAGGATTAACTCATACTATAGAGAATATCAAAACCGATTACAAGAGGCTCACTACCAAAACAAGGGCTCACTGTCTGGAACAAGATTCACTGTCCAAAAAGGTTAACAACCCAATGGGCTCACTACCATAGAGATACAAGGAAGAAAAAGATGACTTGTTACAAAGAAAAGACAATCTCAATGCAACAAAAGGATTCCACCACAATCACTCACAGACTTGCATGGATGATAGAGTTCACCTTTTGTTCATTGCATTTAGAAACTCAGCATTTAGGCTTTGCATTGATTTTCCACACTTGCATCACACACATTCACTGAGTAGCATTGATGTCACATCTATCTTCTCTTTTCCTTTTCACTTATCTCTCTCTTTTGCACTCTTGTATATCCTTCACCTCTAACTCATCCTGTATTTATACCATCTTCAACTTTGAAATATATCCAAAGTTGGCCATCCAACATTAAATTCAAATCAGGTCAGCACCAAAACATCCTAGGGTGGAACTAGAATGAGGATGACCCAAACACACGCTACATAGGGACCCAAATGGATCCAACGCGCTTCATCAACTTTGAAAGTAGTGTTTAACACAAGGTTGGTCAAACCAATGTAAAACACATAGAACCATTAAGCATGAATCTTCCAAATGCCAAAATTATCTTCAAAAAGATCAAGGCAACTCAACTCTAGAACTGCAAGTCATAAGACTTCATGAAAGAGAAATCCATAACAACAATATTTCTCCCGAACCTCAACCAAAAACACAAAAAACCATAGTTCACAACTGGTGAACATAACTTGCACTATGCAATGAATCAATAGCTAAAAAAATATATATAACATCTTCTAACAACTATGATCCACATATCTGAACCATACAACTATAGGAACAAATCCAGAGAAAAACCTAGAGCAACCACTAAACACCTACAACATATCTTCATTACATTTTTTTTAATATCCTCGGCATATACAACCAACAACAACCAGTTGATAACTAGTTGATCAGTTGAAATCAATGACAATTTGTCATTGATGGCAACACATGATGTGAAAAACCATCAAAGACACCATACTAGCTCTGAATACACTTCTCAAGACTTCTCTTTCTGTTTCTCCCCCTTAGTAGATAATCTTTTATATTCTTCCTCTTTTTCTTCAATGCTTCCTCTCCTTTTTCACATGCTTCCTCTCCCCCTTTGACATCAGTGGAAAAGACAAAAGATATTTTACATTTATTTCTCCTTTGACATGAAAAACAAAATAATCATAATGACAACACCTAATACTACCTGGTCCCCCTGAGAGGTAGCCACCAAAACATTAGTCTAGAAGAAAGATAGATCCATAGATCTACCAGACTGATGCATCTCCATATGCATCTAGGTCAAGAAAGGAGGGTCAATGACCCCTAACTTCTCTTGGAGATACTCAAAAGTATCTTTAGGAAGAGCCTTCATGAAAATATCAAAAAATTGATCCTTTGTCGAAACATACTCAAGCTTTACTTCATTCTCCATGACCTTCTCTCTCAAAAAATGATACTTGATAGATATATGCTTCACCCTCAAGTGCATCATAGGATTCTTTGAAATGTTAATTACACTTGTATTACC
>VDFB02072994.1:0-10234 GCA_007258455.2 Sequoia sempervirens
GGCAGGATTTTGGATGGCCGCTTACTACCATGCAGTTCCAGAGCCATCTCAGCGGTTATTCCGGTATACCAGGCAGACACCCCAGATGCCAGCGCCATCCCAGTCCTTGGGGACACGGACACGCGGTTTTAGCGATTCACCAGGTGTTTCACCCAGCAGAGGAGCAGGACCTGAGTCTCCACAGAGATCAGACGTGGGGAGCTCATTTGGGAGGTGACGGATTACTGAGTTTTTTTTTGACAGATGCATGATGGACTGTATAGGATGTATTGACAGAGATCAGAGATGTTTGATATCTCTGGATTTTGTACTTTGTCATATGAGGGATATATATATGTATGATGGTCATGGGATAGATGTGATGGTATTTTGATATGAGACAGTTCTTATGGACACCATGTAGTATGTTTTTGTTTATGATGGATGATTATATGCATGCGTATATGGTACTATATGTTTACATGGATGGATGTTCTCATGTGTTGGTTTATTCATGTTCTATGATATGAGATGTTCATGTGGGTGAAGAGATGTATATATGGATAATGGATAATTTCACTTGTGCTTATGCATTTTGATTTATTGAGATGTTTATGTGGATGATAGGGATTATGCACTTATGTAATGAATGTTGTTGTGGATGCGAATGGTGATGTATATGTGTACTTATGGGATTCATGATGGTTTGCATGCCTAGTTGACTTATTTATCATGTATGTATGATGGATTTTTATATGAACTTTGTATATATATGCCATATATTATGTATCTAACACTTTGTGATGCAGGTGATAATGTATGTATGGATCTAACTTATGGTGATGCAGGTAGCGATGGATATATGGTCCTAGCACTTGATGTAGGTAACACACGGCCATAAATGTCGATAAGAACTGTCATGGTAATGAAAGGTGGGTATGGAGGAACGGTGAAGGTGGATGTCATTTGGCATCTGTCAAAAAGTATCAGTATCCTGAGAAGAATGGAAAAAGGGGGAGAATATTTGCACAACCAAAAACCATAGGGCGAGTGTGAATGCAATGATTATGAAAAATGCAATCCTAATTCAATTTATCATCTTTGGAGCACTGGATTTTGCTATAGCATAAGACACGATACACCAAGGTATAGAGGACCGAGGTAGATTAGTGTCTAATGCATGAGACAAACACGCCAGACAAGAAGGCTATCCCACTACCCAAAGTCTTGGAAGGAAGACTTTAGTTGGGCCCAGTATTGGGATAACCGCAAAGACAGAAGGATGCCCCAACATAACACAAGACCTCGGGGATCTTGGTGGGTACTATGTGGGACAACCAAGAAGACACAAACAAATAAAAGATCAAGATATGCCCCTATGTGGACTAGTCAAAACACGCCATAATATGATGGATCATGGTGGCTTTGACAAGTGATTATAGGGAGCTCAAATGATAAACGAAAACCAAAAGTATCAAAAGATAACAATCAATTTCAAATGTCCGTTGCCATAGGATCAAGGGGATGGATGGGATTGACGAGGCCTGTTAGGAAGGATGTATCCTGTTAAGACCTATGCTGGATGTTAAGCGAAAAGATCGATATGATAAAGGATATTTAAAATTGATCGGATTTAATGATACAAGTGGGTCTTGTTTGTTTAAGAATTAGCTGGATAAGGGCATAATTTGATGAGACAACCACAAAGGGGACAAGACACAACCTAAAGACCTAGGGGCTCGGGGGCCGATCAAAGATTAGCCTTGCCTACGTGAAAGCGCAGAGCCCTCGTAGTTCACGGAAAAGGACCATGGATAAAGCGGAAAGAGGACAATGGTGACCGATGATGGACCAAGGATATGACCGACAAATGCCCCGGGGGAGGATCGAATGACCAACCTTGCCTACGTGAAAGCGCAGGGGCAACGTAGTTCGACAAAAAGATGGAAGTGGGATGAGAGGATGAGATCAAGATGGAGACCGACACGATGGATGATCCTATATGATGACACGGACCGACGAACGAGAGACATAAGCTCAAAGTGGGACATAAGGAAGCTCAGGATGAGGGATAGGTGAAGTGAGCCGTCCAATGCTCAATCAATAAGTACCAAGCGGCCTAGATTGATGCTGGGGGGATGAAAGTGTGGATGATAACATAAAGTAACTAGGATACGAGGTAGATAATGATTAAGCCCTCTATGGATGACGCCTGTTACCAGGTTTTCATCATCCATACTTATCCAAGGCGCCACCAAGGGGTGGTTTTCACCATAGGACGAATTTATTTCTCTTTACTATTTTTTGGATTTTATTATTTTTTGATTTTTTTGATTTTTTTGATTTTTTGATTTTTTTGATTTTTTGATAGGGTAGACCAAGCGGACTTTAAGCGTAGAACCTTTTGAGATGTAGAATATTGACAGGTTCGTCGAGGGGGTCCCCTTCCAGAGTAGTCAACCTGTAAGCTCCAGATCCATATTTAGCAGTTATGATATATGGTCCTAACCAGTTTGCTTCAAATTTGCCTTTCTTGTCACGATCTTGTTGAGTGCGGTGATTTTCCTTGAGCACAAGTTCACCAACTTGGAATTGCCTGGGGCGGACCTTTTTACTGTAATGACGTTTGAGACGATTCTGGTATACTTGTAGATGATCATAGGCCCGTATTCTACGTTCATCGAGTAACTCTAGCTGTGCAAGCCGAGCGACACGAGCATCTTCTTCGCTGATGAGGTTTTTCAAAGAAATTCTCAATGAGGGGAGCTCGACTTCGATTGGCAAGACGGCTTCGGCTCCATATACTAGTGAGTATGGGGTGGCGCCTGTTGGGGTGCGGATGGATGTACGGTATGCCCAAAGGGCGGGATGAATGTGAAGGTGCCAATCTCGTCCAGTACTATTGACCACCTTTTTGAGAATGTGAATGAGGGTTTTGTTGGTCGCTTCCGCCTGACCGTTACCCTGAGGATAATAAGGCGTTGACCAACGATGTTGGATATGGAAGGTATCGCATAGGTGTTTCATGGCTTGATTTTTAAATGGCTTTCCGTTATCAGAAATGATGGTGGAGGGGATACCATATCTGCAGAGAATATGGTAGAGGATGAATTTAGAAATCTGAGTACCAGTGATTTGGGAGAGTGGCATTGCTTCCACCCATTTGGTGAAGTACTCAGTTGCGGTGATGATGAATGTATGACCGTCGGATGATGGCGGGTGAATCTTGCCAATCAAGTCAAAACCCCATTGAGAGAATGGCCACGGTGCTATGAGAGGCTGAAGATCCTGTGCTGGAGCGTGGATCAAATCCGCATGCTGCTGACATGGAAGGCATTTCTTTACAAACTCGCAGGCATCATGTTCTAATGTAGGCCAGTAATATCCGGCCCGTAGGATTCTCTTGGCTAGAGCCATTCCATTTGAGTGGGTCCCACAAATGCCACCATGTACTTCCGTTAGTACCGTTTGGGCTTCGGTCTCATTCAGGCATCTAAGGAGGATTCCATCATACCCGCGACGATAAAGTGTATCACCAATGATGATGTATCGGGATGAACGATGGATGAAGGATTTACGTTGGTTGCGTGTAAGTTCCGGGGGTATGGTGTTCTCACGGAGGTAAGTATATATGTCTTGGTACCACGGGGAGGCGGGACCTACGATATCACACACCATGTCAGTGTCAGGGACATCATACGCAGGGATTAGCAATTGTTCGACCAGAAACTCACACTCTGTCCGATCTTTGGGCATGTCAATCAAAGAACCAATAGTGGCCATGGCATCTGCTGCTTTATTCTGCACACGAGGGATTTGGTCAAACTCTATGGAGGCGAAATACTTTTTGAAGTCGTCCACCATGCGTTTATAGGGTAGCAGTTTGTCATCCTTTGTGAGGAATTCATTATTAACTTGTCTGATAACCAACAAGGAATCTCCAAAGACTTTCAAATGTGTAATGTGCCATTGTTTTGCAATTCTAAGGCCGGTGAGGAGGGCCTCATACTCCGCCATATTGTTGGTGCAGGGAAATGCTATTCTGAAGGATTTTGGGATGTAGTCACCTTGAGGGGTGACTAATAGAATTCCTGCCCCTGATCCATTGTGAGTATATGAGCCATCAAAGTATAATGTCCAAGTTGGTGCTTCTGTTACAGTGTAGATTCCTTCATCTGGGAATTCAGTGTCTATTGGGTAGGCGTCTACTAGTGGTGCTTCAGCCAATTGATCAGCAATAACCTGTCCTTTAATAGCTTTGCGCTCTACATACTCAATGTCAAATTCGCTTAGCAACATGACCCATTTGGCCATGCGGCCAGTCAAGGTGGTCCTAGACAACAGATATTTCAGAGGATCAATTTTAGCAATTAGTTTGACTGGGTGACTGAGCATGTAATGTCAGAGTTTCTGTGTACTGAAGACCAGCGCAAGGAACACTTTTTCCATAGGAGAGTAATTTAACTCATAGCCGACTAGTGTTCTGCTGATGTAGTAGACTGCCCTTTCTTTGAGTGACTCATCGTGCTGTGCCAATAATGCCCCCAGTGCGACTGAGGTAGCAGAGATATAAAGTAGGAGGGGTTTTCCTGGAATAGGCGGCATCAGAATCGGGGGATGAGCTAAATATTCCTTGATTTTATCAAAACCCATTTGGCACTGTGTTGTCCATCGGAATGTAGAATCTTTCTTCAAAAGATGAGTAAAAGGTTGACATTTATCTGCAAGTTGGGCTATAAACCGCCGGATGGACTGCATTTTTCCCTGGAGGCTTCTTAACTGCTTTAGATTGCGTGGAGGCGGCATGTCTAGAATAGCCTTTACTTTGGCAGGATCAACTTCAATACCCCTGCGGGAGACTATGAAACCCAACAATTTTGCCGATGTGACACCAAAGACACACTTTTTTGGATTCAACCGCAACCTATAGTGCTCTAGTCGCTCAAATATCTTCTTCAGAATGGCTGGATGTTCTGCTCGTGTCTTGGACTTCCCTAATAGGTCATCAACATAATCCTCCATGATGATATGGATGAGGCCATGGAAGATAACCGTCATAGCTCTTTGATATGTTGCCCCCAAGGCTTTTGGAGAGAATCAAGGGCATAACGCTTTTGCAGCGTAAGGTGCCCTGCTGGAGTTGTGAAGGCGCTTTGTGTCGGTCTTCCGTGCAATTCGGACCGGGTTGTGTAACCGAGAAGCCATCCATGAGGGACAACATCTCATGTCCCTCGGGCCGCTAAGTCTACTAATACGTCAATATTAGAAGAGGGAAATCATCTCAGCGTGCTTCATGAGATCCCTTCTAAAACTGTGACATTTTCGCACTGGACGTCACCATTTGGTTTAGCAATGTAGTAATTATATTAGAGATCCATTCGAGTAGTCAATAGGTCTCCCCTGATGAAACCCGATCCAAAGAATTTCTAGCTCTTTTCTTCACTAATGCCCACTTGGCGGGATGCATCTTACTTGGGTTTTGCTTGATCTGCCAAGGCCCTGATTTAATGTCTATGGTGAACCACTAAAAGGTGGTCTAAGCCCGCATGTCCAATATGACTAAAAGCGAAATCTGGATGATGCCTTCTGGAGTAGCCGCAGAAAGATTGGACATATTCTTGTCTTATAGTTGACTTGGCTACATAAGTGATCTTCGGATTTTCAGCAGTTCCCAAATTAACTTCTTGCATTTCTTCAATCAGGATAGATGACCTGGCAGATAGCCGAGTTCCCATAAGGGGAAGATGAACACCTCCATCTTCCTGGGCTTCGAAAATTTCAGCTTCGGGATGCGCCTCCTTATTTTACTTTTCTAAGTCAGCAAAGGTTCGTGGAGGTTTTCACTAGATGTCCTCTTTTTATTTTTCTGATTTTTATTTTTGCGACTGGAGTGTTCTTCCTCCCCCAATCCCATAAGGTTGACGTAGGTGTCCGTAGTCATACTGACAGGTGTGGTGTTTTGTAGGTCCCAGTCGATGAGTTCAGGGTGACGAAGGGATAGGCTGATGGTGCAAACAGATAGGCATTCGAACATGGAGGATAAATCAGTGTGATCGACATCATCGTATGCATGTATGATGGACTCCTCCTCAGGTATGTCTTCCAATGAGCCATCGTCCACATTGATACTATTGGAAGTATTAGATGATGTTGTGGGACTCTTTTGCTTTATGTCATACCCAATGCCCACATTTCTTGGTAGCAGAGACGTATCAATGGGTTGTAATCGCCCTTGTTCCTCTTTACCTAGGCCTCTACCTTGGTAGTTATGTTTTTCCACAAACTTTGTTGGCCAAGGATATTTTTCCTGAAAATATTTCTTTAGAGGGGTTTCTGGTTCTGGCTCTTCACGGTAGACCCACTGACTTATGTCTTCTTCTGGCGCATCTGTTTTGATACTTGGAGATACGAAGGTGGTGGTAGGAATATTCTTTATGCTGAAGGTGACAGTCTTGTCCTCCTTTGGGGTAGCATGGGGAGGTTGACCATACTCATGTGGCGATGGTGGCATGGTTGCTACATTCAGGGCAGTATGCATTTCATACTCGCCACACCCTTTGTCAATGATCTGAACTTTTGTGACCGTAGGATCAGTGGAAGATGGAGGGGTTGTTACAGTGGAGGATGATGGATCGGAGGATGATGGATTGGAGGATAACGAGTGGGAGGTCCCCATTTCGACCCCAGGACAATAATGTAAATGGGGGAAAGATGCTTCTAAAGCTTGACAATACTCAAACGGTTGGGGGTCGGCATAGATGGTGACCTCCTGTTCATTAACTGGGAATTTGAGGCATTGGTGGTATGTGGATGGAACATCCTGCATAGCATGGAGCCACGGGCGGCCAAGAAGGAGATTATACGGTAAGTCCAGATCAAGGACATGACAGGTAGTATATTGGAGCACGGGTCCCACTTGTATAGGAAGACTGATGATACCTTCTGAATTTCTCTCTGCATTGTCATAAGCCTTGATTGTAATTATCTGGTTGCTTAGGTCCGCTTGAGAATACCCTATCTGTTTTATGAACTCAAAGTACATAGATTAAGGGCAGAGCCATTATCTACCAAGACCCTTTTTATTTTATGACGGGCAATTATGACTTCGATATGTA
The DNA here is from genome assembly GCA_007258455.2 of Sequoia sempervirens. Lineage (NCBI taxonomy): Eukaryota > Viridiplantae > Streptophyta > Pinopsida > Cupressales > Cupressaceae > Sequoia > Sequoia sempervirens. The sequence goes on from VDFB02072994.1 coordinate 7,095, forward strand.
GGGGGCGGTTGTGATTGGTGCCAATGTTGGGCATATCATTGTGGCTAAAATGGAGGTGGTGAGAAAGAGCCAAGTGTCCCACCAGAGCCTGGAATTGTGAGGGGTCGATGTCGTTTGGGACATGGGTTTCCTGCAATGCTTTATTAAGGATCTCTTGATGTACCTGGGAAGACTTAAGCAAATCCAGAATAGATATATGAGCGGGGGTCTTTTTTAGGTGATCAAGAATGTTATATTGAGAGTTTACAGGAGCAGGTTGGACGGGTGTGGAGGCTGCAGGGACGGTGATGCGGGCTCGTCGCGTAGTCACAGCACATTGAGGGTCTTTGGCTTTAACGTGGATCATGGATATTCGGGGTTCAACCTGCTCAATGTAATGAATAACGCCTTCATAATTGAAGGGAACATTCTTGTAAGTCACATTGTTGGTGCTGTTATTTTGGGGATGACTAGTGGAGGTGCTAGGACCTTGGCTATGGTTTGGGAAGGCGTTTTGATAGATTTGCAGTTGAGCATTGGACGACGAAGGTTGACTGGGGTCAACCTTGATATCTCCTCGATCAATGAGATCTTGGACATAATTTTTTAAACCTTGACACTTATTCAAGGAGTGTCCCTTGATTTTATGAAAGTCACAATACTCATTGTCTTTGAACCATGCCGGCTTGGGTTTGGACTCATCGAATGGTTTGGTGACAGGATATGTGATGGGATAATTGATTTGTAACAGTTTATTGAAAACAACACTCAAGGGTTCACCTAATTGGGCGTATTGACGTTTGGTGTTCCCCTGATTTCTTTGGTTTGACTGTTGAGGGGGACGAGGTGCCCCCTGCGGTACTGATATGGCATTGGGTACAGGCTGTTGTTGCCCTTGGGATGCATTAGCCACTTGGACATGTTTGGTGTCTGTCACTCCATCATTCACTGCATTTTTGTTTTTGTTCCAAAATCGTGATTTATCTCCGAATGACCGTTCTTTGTCATCACTGTGTATTTTAATGTGTCCTTTGGCGATAAGGGCACGTTCAAGGATAGGTCCCTTTTCCACTATCACAGCGAAAGTGGTGACACAGTGTAGTCTAAAATTGTGGGCCATGTCGGGATGTGAATTTTCCACAAAAAGAGTGACCATGTCTTTTTCTTTCAAAGGATGTTTCATTCGACTGGCTAATGCACGCCACCGTTGGAGGTAGTTGGTAAAGGTTTCTCCATCCCATTGCTTCTCTTTCAAGAGATCTAAGGTGTCAGTATCCTTCCGCAGATTGAAGGAGAAGTAAGAGACAAACTATTCTGATAACTCTGCAAAAGTTTTTATAGACCCCTTTTCAAGAGTCATGAGCCAATCTAGGGCATGGCTTGCTAGACTTCTCAGAAATAGACGTAAGAGATAGTTATCATTATACATGACTTCTTGACATTGTGCATAAAACTCTTGCAAGTGGGCCTTAGGGTCTTTGTCTCCCTTGTACTTGTCAAATTTTGGGATCTCGAAGTGTTTAGGGAATGGGATCAATGAGATGGATGGATCGAACGGATATGGGCATATCTCTTCAAATTTAAAGGATTGTTTTGTGCCCCCTGCTTGAAGGTCCTTAAGGGCAGCTTTGATTTCCAACAAGTCTGAACTAGTTGGTGGTGGGTTGGGGGGATATGGATGATAGAAAGATGAGGGATCTTGTTGAAAGGGGGTTGGATTGTTAAAATGTGGGTTTGGCTGATTGGATGATGACATGACTTGATGATAAGGTAGGGGGTTTTGTTGGTATGGGGGTTGTTGTTGTGGGACATAATATGAATTTGTTTGGTGAAGGGGTGGGGTAGGTTGCTGAGGGACTTGGACGGGACGTTGCGTGTTGGCCTGTTGGTATTGAAGGTATTGTTGTGATTGTTGGGAGGTTGCATAATACGGTTGTTGGTGAAATTGTTGTTGATTATGGTGGTAGTAGTGTTGTGGAGGTTGCTGTTGTGGCATCGAGTGTTGCATGGACTGAGGTGGGATATTATGTTGTGGTTGGACCTTTGGACGTAAAAGGGATGCAAGAAAGGGAGATATGGTTTGGGTAGGTGGTTGAGAAGGGTTGCCTTGTGGTTGGTAGGATGGTTGTTGTGAAGAGGTCAAAGTATTGGGTATAGAATTTGATAGCAGTTGAAGCCCAGGGGAGTTATTAGGTATGCACCTTGTAAAAAAGGAGGGACTTAAGGTTCCCTTTCGAATGTTAATTTGGAGTCATATGTGAGTAGTATGTGAGGGTGGGATAAAGTAAATTAGAACTGTTAGAAGATGGTGTGTTGGTGGTTCACAGGAGGAAGGCGATGTAAAGAAGTACAATATTATTTGTAAAATTAGGTTCAAAGAAGGAGAGTCGCAGTTAAATGCCTAATGGCAGGACTGCGGAATGTTTGTATGGCATGCCATAAAGCGAAAGGATTAGTAGGATCCGGAGCACAGGATCCCTATAAATGGTCAGGAAGGATGTGGGATAGTGTGATAAAGGGGGCGGGCATTGCCAAATTCAGGTTGCTGCCAACCCTCAATTGGAGGAACATTGGAAAAGTATGAACCTTCGGGCGCATTTTGGGACCCTTGGAGTACGTGAGATGGGGCACCCTTGTATTTGGACAAGTCAACATTGGAGGGGGGTTTAACACCCTTTTCAATCAAGTGGGCCAAGATCTCTTCCCCATGCTTTGCAAGTAAACGGTCGGTCATTTGCACATTGGCAGGATTGCTAAAATGTTCCTCAAGTGTGAGTTCAGGTTGCTGAACCATGCTCTCTTCTCCATGTGGCGAGTTATTCTGATTCTCAGTGTTGGAGTGTGATGAGGTGCCATTGTGAGGGTCATGTACGATGTTGGTACCCTTGTTGGGATCTGATGAGGTGTTGTTGAGATCTTGGGGATTGTTGGATTGGGCATTTTGAGCTTGAAGGTCGGCCATCTTCTTTGCTTGTGAATGGGTCTGAACGGGCATGCAAATGCTAGATGAGTAGGTTAATGCCTTTGTCAAATGATTTGATTGTGATGGAGTGTGGATTGGATCTAATTGGACTTCGATCAATCGGATTGGATTTAAATTGGATTGGATTTGATTGGATTTGATTGGATTGGATTAGATTGGGTTTGATTTGGATTGGATT